>JAGTTH010000981.1:0-94646 GCA_022606485.1 Agraylea sexmaculata
AGAAGAGTGCAACCATACTGGTTTACACGAAATTGCACGAATTATTTATATGCAGTGCGATATCTAATGTTTATATCTATGATTTAAGTGTTTTACAGTAGTTATTTTTTTAATTCTTGATATTAATAGAATTTGAATTCAATGTGTGGCTTTGTTTGACAGTTTGTCAAACATTAAATGTGTTTGATGGCGAAATTTGTTTACCAATATTAAATTATAAGCTAAATAAAAAATAATCTTAAACGCGTATTGGTGTAATAAACAAAAGGCAGTCTTCAAATAAATTTGATTTATTCAGAATTCATAATTGAATAACGTGGGGTTATTATAAAAATTATTGTTTATGTGATATGGAAGCACGTGGTTGTAATGTTGTGACTGTGGGTTATTGGCTCGTTATAACCTAAAAGTCAGGCGAGCAGGTCACGCAAAGTGCCGGCGTCGCGACGCTTCTGGGATCAATATGGCCGCCCTAGTGGGAGGAGCATCTCAACATAAATAAACACGGCCATGCAAACACATTATCAACAAACCGGCACAATTAAATTAGCCAATTAAAACAGGCCTAACCAAAGCCAGGTGAATCATTCATATGATAAAAACGAGAAAATATACACAATATTATCAATGAAACTGTTTGGAAACCAATGTGAAAAAAATCCCAAACACGCCATATAATCAAAACGAATAAAGTACATATTAATATTTTTGGGGGAATTAAGAGTTAAAGCCCAAAAGCATTTTGCAAAAAATGTGTCATTTTTATTTTAGCTCCTTATAATACAGGGTGGATTTAATTTAACTGAGAATATTTTAAGGGGTGGTAGGGTATCGCAAATATAAGCGAAAAATATATTAAATATGTTTATTTTTTTATTATTAGTATAACTGATTAATTAATCACTACCGAGTACTTCACAAACTAGATTCCATAAGCACTATTAATATATTTTTTAATCCTAAATTAATAATAATATTTATTTAAAAAAAATCTCTTATTGTTGTGATACTCTACCATCCCCTAAAATATTCTCAGTTAATTTAAATCCACCCTGTATATTTGCCACGGTCGTACTATAAAAATCACAATTTGTAAAAAATATGCTCACTTCTTAATGTTGAGTACATTTTTATTTACGCAAAAATAACAATTCGATGGTAAAATTGCCCACTTTAAGTAAATAAACATTTAAAAAATGGATAAAGTGATTATTTTGTTGAGTCGGTAATATGTTAGTATTAATAACTAGGGTAATTTTAATTGAAATTTTCAATTTGTTAATGTTTTTTTATGTTTAGGACGGTAATAAGTTGTTTTTTTTTCATTCAGATGTTTGAATGTTCACAAAGTAAATTGTAAATAAAATAATTTAATACGGTTTTTATATGATGACAATACTCATCACAATATGTAAAAAGCGAGTGTCCCGATAAATACTGTTTTTTGAGTATTTAGATATAAATTAATTGTAGTAAAATAATTATATAAAATATTAGTCTTCCATCTGGTAACATTGATGGCTGAGGGATCTGTACAGACATATAACATACACACACGTTCAACAATTATAGATATAATTAATTTATAAGACAAAACAATATGTTTATTCCTTGGCTTCCGAGTTCTACTATCAAATACTATTAGTTTAGATTTAATACAACGAATAAAATCCTTGACAAATGTTTCAAATCAAAATTGTCTAGAACTGTATGAATAGATAGCTTCTTAGTTATAAATATGTGTGACAAACTTGTGACATTTCTATAGAAGTATACCGGAAAATCTAGTGTGCCATTTGAGGATTCACAAAGTTCACTAAGAATGACGCACTTTAGAAAACGTATGTGCATTTCTTATCATTGTAAAGCTCGCATGTTTATCACAACAACGATAACGACTCTACTTTTAAACCATTGCGAAATACACAATAAAAACAGATACTAGACGGAGAAGTAATACAGAATAAATTGTATTGGTTGTACGAGTTACGTCAACCAGACTATTGATACACATTCGCTGATATTTATAAGGGATGTAATATGTATTGACAATAATTATAAGATACCTAAAGAATCAATGTTAAAGTATTTAGTCGAGGATATGTTAGCAAGTTATGTAATTTCTGGTTTCCTGCTTGTCCGTCAGCGAAAGACACACATCGATCGTTTTACTAGAAAACTATGACGCTGATTATATAATTGGATTACACTGTAAAAATACCATGGCCATGGATTCATTCACAATCGATGTGGTTTGTTGTATACAGAATATATTTTCTATTAGATAATATCTATTAAGTTTAAAATTTGTCGATATGTGATGGGTTGAAACGATACCACTGATATATTAGCAGGCCATACAACTGAATGTATACTGTTTACGGAGAGCGTGCACAAATTTTTATCTTTATATTATTAAAACCTTTTTTACATTGTTCAATCTTTTTTTTTCTTTTAATTTACTGTTAATTTTTCTTTTCTTCCATTTTATGTTCCAACTGACGAGTGCTGCACAATCATCACGGCGATTTGGGATCCCTCGCAATGCTCTAGTGATACTACAGTATGAGATAATAATATATGTAAAATAAATATCAAGATGTCCGACCAAGTGGGCATGTTTGTCAAACTCATCTGATTGATCCGCCATCTTGATATTTAAGCATCCACTTGTATGACCTGCTCATATATCGGTTGAAACCATAAATGGGATTATTTGGCAAACTGCCATATAAGAATGGTATTATCTTTAGATTAGAAAGAAATTTCAACAAACAATAAGTGTCGGTAGGTTATTTTATTTGCTGAAGTATACAAAAAAATGCGAATAACGGTGATTGGTAGTGTGATCATCAATCAGAATAGTTCGCGGCAATATCAAGTCTCAATTTTGACCGTTATTCTAAAAATAACATGATCGATGTGTGGGTGGAGTTGAAACGTAAATAATCGAAGCTGTTCGCGGTATATTTTAAGTAGATTTTTTTTAATGTTGCATACAAAATGTAGCTAAAGAAAGAAATAAACCACAATCGATTTTGGGTAAATTGAAACCGCGTATATGTATTGGTTATGAACGCTTAGTATTTGCACCAGGGATTATGAATTTTATTTTTTATTGTAAAATCAATTATTCAAGCTCGGACCTGAGAGATGACTCTGACTCTCTGACCCTGACTCGGATGAAGAGAGATGTTTACTGCATAATGTTTGTCAGGTAACTGATGTTTTTGGCCACTTGATTCACTTGAACTAACCACGCATGCGAGATCTTGTTTGATATTTTATTTATCTAATATATATATATATATATATATATATATATATATATATATATATATATATATATATATATATATATATATGGTTTTAACATTAGGTTGGGTTAAAGAGCAGGAGGGATATTATCGGAAATACTATCCAGCAAGCCTGTGGGTAAGAGAAGGCAGGGTAGACCTAGGCTAAGGTGGGCGGACGAGTTCTATAAGGTAGTTAGGAGTTTAGGAATTAATAACTGGAGGAGCATTAAGTGGAAGATGCTGGTGCGGGAAGCCTTGGATCATCACTGAACTGGAGTGCTTGTGATGATGGTGATAAATATATATATATATATATGATTCCAAGATAGTGTATATATATATATATATATATATATATATATATATATATATATATATATATATATATATATAAGAAAGCATGGACCATCATCACCTTGCCATTACAGGAAAAACCTAATTGCGGTTCGGCAATGATGGACATTTGTCAGAATTATAGAAGATACAAGATAAAAGAAACTTAAATATATAACAAATACAACGTATAATAAAAAATATCAAGTAATGAACATCACGAATGATTAAGGTAGAGGAATTCTTTCATACTATGTTTAAATCTATTATTATTAATATACATTTATACCAATAATTAGGTAAATCAACCGCAATCGGCTCCTGCGGTGAAAGTTAAAAAAGCCCGTTCACCCGTTACAAATAATGTATAGATAAATTCCACAGTGAAATAATTTGTAGTAATTAGCAAATGAGTGTGTTACTTCCCAGGGCAATACGGCCTGAAAGATTTAGCACGAATGAATTGATTATTCGTATAGCAACAGTGACGATGTGCGTGCGCCGGACGCCGCCATTTCAATACAGACAGCCTTACATTATGAATGAATGGAATATTGTATGTAATACAGAACATACAATCAAATATTTCAATTAAAACCAATACTTGTACTACTTAACATCACATGTTATTTTATTATTTTGACGAAATAACCATTTAACTAATTTTTAGTGCAGCAAATTTGAAACATTACACATGTTCACTGATTTTAATATTATCCTTAGAGGACTACTATTTAATTAAGTTTTTTACCTTTTTTTACATGCACTTTATTTTGTATATTATTATTTTATATTTTGTAAATGTAAATATGTACCTAATTTGCCTTAGAATAAGGAATTACGTTAATATACAACTTCACATAGAGATGTAGGTTCTCTGGTATTCCAGAGAACTGTTTTCTCTTATTTAATAAAATAAAAAAAATGTTCAGATTTACCAAGGACGTCATTGGTCACATTGGATACTTACTATATATATACTTGTTGAACATGTGTGTATGTTGTATGTCTGTCTGTACAGAATAATATTTAATATAATTATTTTACTACAATTAATACATATCTAAAACCTAGAAACGGGTATTTTGATGATAATAATAATAGAGATATTTAATAATACATAATAAATGGCAATTCTCAAAAAACAGTATTTATTGGGAGACTTGTTTTTTTATAAATATTGTGATGAGTGTTGTCATCGTATGAAAAACGTATTGAATAATTTTATTAATAACAAACAACTTCGTATTAAAAACATCTATCAAAAAATTTTAATCGATAAAAAAACTACTTTAAAAGCAAAAATTAAATCAAAGCTCAAAATATAACCGTCCTATTAAAAAACCCAAGCAGAACATTAAAAAAACATTAACAAATCGAAAATGTCAATTAAAATTACCCTAGTAATATCATATTACATGTTACGATAACACCAATCATAAACGCTTGCGGTAAATATGTCTGCAAAGAGTATATTGTGTATTGACTAATCCAAAAAACCTGTATTAATTTTATAGTCGTGAAGAAAACATATTGGAAACACCGTCATCTTTATAAAGTGAATGTTAAATATAGTCTTGCGATGTAACCAATCACGGCCACTTGTCGGTAAATTACCTTATCCTGCTCATGTCTCAATATTGAAACAATAAATATTTTTAGGTTGTTCGGAAAACATTATTAAAAACTCCTTTAAAACGATCGGTGATTTATGGATTGTACATATTGAAAATCAAGCAATTAGTAGTACAATAAAGAATATTTTGTTACAACCAATAACGTCGATGATTCATAATACAATAAAATTTCATCATCAATACTATTCGATATCTTGAAAATATTATTGTAAATTGAACTCATTGCATTTTATGATACAAGTCGGCAATGGCATGTAATGTACTATTATTTAACTTCAATGCTAACCAAGACATTAATAAACCAATAAATACTCTAGATCAATATTGATTTGAAGTGAATTGCATTGCACACGTATGTTTTAAATCATTTTATGGTTTATATACAATATTAGGACAGGAAGGAACATATCATCCCGACCCGGCCTACATTAAACCAATGGACATCATTCATAAAACATAATTATAAAAATGGCATCTTTAAACCATTGATTTTTTTATAATTATATAAGGCAACGTTGTTTTCAGGGTCTATTTTCTCATTATATTAACCAATAAGTTTCGAAGTATTGTGGATTTACAATAAATTAATTTGCAGTTGTAGTAAAAATAATAAATTGTCACATGCAAAACACGTGTTGTAACCGCTAACAAAACTAAACACAATCAACGCGGGCGATTCAGCTCGCATTTAAAATAGATTTATTAATATCAGATAATTAAAAGCTCAAATATTTTATTTTTGTACCTAAATAGGTATAATGTTATATCATTATGTAGCGTGTGTCTTGACAATCAATAAATGTTAATTATCAAGATAATTATGGAATTCATTGAGCAACACATTTTATTATAATGCATTTTCATTGAGAAATTAAATACATAACTAAGAATATTTATTTAATAAGAGTGTACTTTTGAGGGGGCTAATAAAATATTTTGGTAATATATTATTCATTCATCGTTTATTTTAATTGTAGAGCCTTGTTCGGCTTAAAAGCTTAAAAATCAATCACATGACGTGACGTTAGTTATTCATGACGTTAACAGTTATTCATGAATTTGAAGGGCGTGTCGTTTTCGACCAATTAGAAGCGTTGGCGGGTTTGTTCACTTTGACGTTTACAAATAATAAGATAACCCGTTATAATACTAAAAACATACTTGGCGAGTTATGATAATAATTGATCGGATTTAAAAAAAAATTATTAAGAGAAAACAGTCGTCTGGAATACCAGAAAACCTACATTTCAGTTTTTAGACACAACAACGTGTTAATTGTCTGTCTGTGATCTTTACTATTACTAGTTACACAGGTCACCGACTTAATAATCAGTATTTACCTTACAATACAGGAAATCCAGCTAAACCTGGATCAAGACGATCGATCGTGATTTTATTAATATTATTCCCGATCTCGCAGTCGTAATAACCGGTCAAATCAATTGAAAAATTCTTGACTTGAGTGGGATTTGAACCCATGACCACAGTATTTGTAGCCGCGACTTATCCCCTGAGCTATTACGCTGGTTATATGGTAAATGGAGGTGTATTTAACCGGTAATATGACATGAATCAGTGGTAAAATTAATTGTATTTATTGCATAAAATTCTTTGAATTATGTCGTTGTTCCATTGAGAAGTAATTTACTCGCGGAACATTCTGGGTTTCACAATAAAAATAAATAAACGCGAGGCTTGTGCTATAAAAACTATCATCGATTATTTTCGGTTGCAAATATATTATGTATGGGGAAAGAATTCCGCAATGACGGATAACAAAATATATAAACGATGAGTCACCGGTTAATTTGTTTATACGTCATTGTTGTCACACAAAGCTGTTTTTGTTGTTATTATTGTTGGAAGAGATATATTTATATTTTGTCACGCAAACTAACCAGTTTCGTTTAAAATATAAACACATACGTTTTCTCAACACTCTGTTGCTATGGAAAGTTTCCCCTCAAAATGAAACTATGTTAGTTAATAATAAATACAATATGTTGTTAGTTACCATTCAAAAGCAGGTTATCTTCGTAATTAGTGCAGTCTCTTAATCAACAAGATAAAATGTACACTTTATGTTGTCAATACAATAAACAAAATTAATAATAACGACATTGCGCATCGGTGAACTGCGACGTATACAACATATTATTATGTTCAAAACGACATCATAAAAATAATATATTTTCAAGGAACATGAAAGCAATAACACCTAAAAACGACGAAATAACTTGTCGTTCAAAGGATTATTAGCAATTTTGCAATTAAACAAGGTTGAATACAACGGAAATATGTACATTTCGCACGACAAGTAACGAAGGCTATCATTAAAACGCCATATTGCTTCAGTATGATTCATAAGATAATAATTAAACAATATTGCGTTGTTTATGAATTTTGGGAGCAATAATGTAATAGGACAAAATAAGTTTTTCCACGTCATTCACAATGAGTCATGTCAAAAATAGTGAAACAGCATTTTTGGGTGAAATCACTATAGTTGTATACGTTATCTTAAAAATAAACTTGAAATTGTGTCGTTTTTATTTATAATATAATTTATGATTCATCATGGTTATGCAATTACAAATTGCATAATATTATGTCGAGTGTCGATGATTGTTGATGTTTATAAAATATGTATATAAAAAACTCTACGGTGAAAATGTTGACTACCCCTTACAAAGATGTGATCGAGGAACATGAACGCAATATTTGGTTTACTAATTATTTCTACCTACAGATATTTGGTTTTAGATTGGCCAAGTATCAAAGATTTGTGTGTATAATAATAAAGTACGTGGAGGCACGTGGCTGACAGTAGAGAGTAGTCATATGTAAACAATAATAAGGATAGCAGTGATGATGATGATGGAGATGATGACACAGAGTGACAGAGGATGACTCACGTGTTAGGCAGCCTGACAGGCGCCGCCCCCTTCCGCTGGAACATGCCGTCCACGAAGACTCCGTTCTTGCCGGTGCAGGTCATGGTGAAGGAGGCCGGCTGGTCGCAGCTGTAGCAGAGCTCCACGTGCTTCCTGCTGATGAACGAAGAGTGGCCCATGTTGACGTCCACGCGGCCCCTGGAAGAGTTGCGGCCCACGGTGGTCCTCCTGGCCCTCACCAGGTACTCGAAGTCGCGGCCCTCCAGCCTCGCCAGCGGCTTGCTGTCCGCCTGGCTCTGGCCGTTACTGGAGATGGCCACCGGCATTGGCGCGGCGCCGCCTCCTCTACACGGACTGGCCGGCGCTGACTTGAGGGCCAGCAGCGCCCAGGCCTCGCTCTCGGGACTGCGGTACTGCGACATAACCTCCAGTCCAGGTCCACTGTCCACTGTCCACTACTTATAGCGAGGATTAGCCGGTCAGCTGGCGGACCACTGGTTGCCGATCACTGCTCACTGTCACTGGACACTCAGGAACTCTGCATCACACTGCACGCTGCACTCCCGCCCATAAACAACAATTATATAAACACCACGTGACGGCGCCACCAGGCAGGACCATGTGCGAGTACTGCGGTGCTGATACTGCGATACTGTGATACTGCGGTACTGCGATACTGTGTACTCTATACTGAATACTGTATACTGTATACTGTGGCCACCTGGTGATACTAGTACTGCAGTACTGGAGACACCACGGACTGGGACAGGACCACACTGACAGGCCGGCAGGGCGGGCGGGGGCAGTGCGGCAGGAGGGCGGGGGGAGGGGGGGCGGCCACCACTACAGGCACAGCGCACTAACACTGACACACTGACAACACTGTACACAACAATGCCGTTTGCCACTACTCTGGCTCGAGCTAATACCGCGTTCAATAGTCGCTAAACACCTGCGATTACGAAAACAATTATCTTATTTTTAGGCATTCCTAAAGTTATCAATATTTTTATAGTAAAATCACAATTATAATCACTTTAAAATGAAACCTAAATCTATAATTTAATCAATTAACAAGTTATCTTTAGTAAAATCATGAAATAAAAATTAATCGATGCACTTATTTTATTGTTCTATAAGTTGAAACAACTGTATATTACAGAATATCATTTGAATTATTTAATCAATGAAGTTCTCATAATAATAATTGCCAAATTATTATCTTCAGGTCAAAAGTGTAGCTAAACGGACGACGGTGTTGGTAAACAGTGGTGTATACAAAAAGGTATGTGTGTGTTGGTGAGTGCGCAATGCTGTCCTCGTCCGCGTGGTAAACAACCAACAATGATCACCTCATCCTTCTCCTCATCCTCCTTCTTTTCTTACGTACTGTCTCGCGAAATTGGACAATAATAAATATCATTATTTTGAAAACAAATTCATTACAAAAATATGTATAATAAAAAACACATAATTTATACAATATAAAATAACATATTTTTTACTAAAGCATGAGATTATAAATAAATAATCGATAATGTTAAATCCACGTTATTTGAATGCACATATTTGTACATTATATTTGTTTATAAACATACATAGCAAAGTATTGACAGATCAGTGTTTACTTCTTGTGACATTTGACAGTTGCTATTTTTTCGTTTCGTCAAACCTTTTCTAAAGAAAATACCCGTAAGATTCATTATAATCAATATAAAAAAGTTTACATTTGTGAGTAATCGATAAATCCAATTAATTAAATTGTCACCCATAAGTATATAATTATTTCAATTTGGTTCAAGTACTGTACTTTGCGTATTATCGAATATATCCTGTTTCGTACTGTCAATTAGCAGATCAATGTAATATAAAACTATTTCAAGATTGTACCGCAATTCATCTATTTTCGACAGGTATCCCGAAGCAAAATGATCCAACCTCTAGATTGGACAAATGAAGCCAAAGGGGTGATTTCGGATTTGGAAAATCACGTGATTGAAGTTAAGATCGCCAATCTCAAGAAAAAATCTGACGGAATTTATCTCAATCTTCGGACACTGGAGCAAGATACTTATTGTATAGAACTATCACCGAGCGGTTTTAGAATTGTGGGCAATTCATTCGATAAAAACAATGCTCCGAGTACACAATATTTTGAAACCCCCTATGCATTTTTAGAAAATGTAAGTGAACGCTTCAAGAAATCATTTTTCAATGAATTAAAAAAGAAGCTAGAAGCGATCAGCGATGAGAACAAAGATTGAATAATTCAACATGATCAATTTTTCGTGAGAAAATAAATTGGCATTTGTTCTGAAGCTTTCTCTAATATGATAATCCTTGAGTTACCAAAAAGCACTTATTTATTAACTTTTTTATTTAATTCTAATAAAAAAATTCATTTATAAAACTGGTTTTATTATATTTTGTAGTTGCAAAAACAGATGCGAATTGATAGTATGACGACATATTCAAATAAAACATTTTATTAGCATTATAAACTTTACATTTTTGGTATTGTAATTGTTCAAAAGATTTGAATAAAAATTGTAATTAATTATGGAAAATTGATTGAAAAAAGAGGAACGCTCAAAAGTAAGTATAAAATTATCTTAAATAATTAAGGAAGTAAAATGTTGCTATAATTAAATTAGGAAAAAAATAATTTGGTGAATGTACTTAAATAAAAATGACTGAATCTTGGAAAATATGAACTATACACTCTCAAGAGTTTTTCTCGATAGAATACCATAATTCATAGACTTCTCCAGAGACTGGTCTCTGAAAAAGGCCATCTGTACGCAATTGAAAGGCCTCAGATAAATAAATATTGTCATTTAAAATAGACCTATTTTATTAAAAACATATAACGCAAGTGATCAATTCACGTATAAATTATATTTTCAAAATTAAGCTAGGATATATATATAACGCTATAAAATATAATCTGAAAAAAAATACAATGAATAAATAAATTGGGTATTAACAGTGAATACACATAAAGTACAAATCGAATTGTTGAAAATGATATTTAATTTATAAATTGTTAAAAAGATATGAAATATAGAGAACCAAAAGAAAAAAGACTGTACCTAATATCAAAACTCCCCGAAGAAGTATAGTCTTAAAACTGCATCTAAAAATGTGTATTATCATTTGGCCTGTAATCTTAAAAAAATAATATTTTACATGCATATTTTTACATAAAAATTATTCTTTCGTGGACTATGAAAAATTGATATAGAATTAGAAAATATGTAAGCATTTTGAATCTATAAAATCTTATATTCTTATCATGATAAATTGGCACAAAAATTAAAGACTAGTATAAATACTGACAGAAACGACTTACATGGGTTGTTTACCAAGAGCTTTACATGTCAATGTAAGATAATACTCAAATATTGTAAACATAAAGTAGACTAGAAATTCATGGATTATGCTGTTAATACTGACATTATAAAATATATCCATACATATAAATGGCTCAGTGAAAATACATACATAGAAGGTGCATATTGTAACGCATAATTCTTTTATGTTTAAAAAAGTCCTGAAGTAGAAGGTATAGGCGAATCTCGATATTGTTTATTTGATTTGTTAGGGGAATTTACAATTTCAAATTGAAATCCAGCATTTGAAGGTTTGTGATTCTTATCAGGCGTTTTTTGATATTTCCAAGTCCCGCTAGTTTCAATAATAGGTTCACTTGATTTCTTTTCACTGTAGACCCAAGCTGCAAATATAAATATGTTAAAAAAAATAAAATCAATTAGACTGTATTTAAATTCAATAATACCTCCTTCAGCGACTTTAGCAATGGCGTCAAGAAGAAACTCTTTATCTTTGGATTCTAAAACCAGCATTTGGCGTAGGATTGAGACCATACCTTTTTGAGCAACTGATTTTGAACGTAAATAATAAACAGCGACACTAAAAGCATTACTCATAATGATGATTTACATATAAATTTATTATTATTAAGTTTGTTTACTAACCACATTGCTATCAAAATAAAAGCAACCACACCAGGTTTAAATAAAAACATTATAATTTTGAAGAAAGTGTTGCCTTCTTTAATGTTGAAAATTCCTTCGAATATGGCAAGGTAAATATAATCATAGGTTTTGAAAGGACCGCATCCTCCAGTTTTAACCCTTAAAATGATACATTAAATGTACACATTTTATGAATGTTATAAATTGTAATGAAATACCTAGCAAAAGTATATCCCAAAGCAATAGTTACAAACATTAATGACAAAAATGTCAGTCCAAGAAATAGTGTGTGTGTTTGAGTGGCTTTCCATGATTTAGAGGACGGTTGACAAACTTTCATGATAAAAAGTTTCTTTACATAGAACAGTATTGCAAATTTAAAAGACATAATGGATGATAATAATGGGGCATAAAATAATCCCATCCATATTAGAGTCTGATTGTAAATGAGCATGAGTGTATTGCCAGCTATATCAAACTCTGGTAAAAGAGAATTTTTCAATAAATATCTGAAATAAAAAGTCATTGTATTATAGACATTTGTATAAGTATTATGTAGTATAGGATGTAACTGACTTATAAACCACTAAACGGCTGATTTCAAACAATGGTATTATGAAGAATGAGAATAAAAAGTCAAATATAATTAGTCTGTAAGTTTCTTGTCCAAGGAATGTTTCCCAACACTGAAATGAAATATGTATTTAGTAACACCAAAAATTTCAACTGCTTAAAAAAATATATAAAATTGAACCATTTCATCAGACTTGAGCCAAAATATACATAATATCGAAACTACAACACATTCTAATGCAAAAGTGCGTATAAGCGTAATAAAGAGTGTTGTTCTCGGATTCTTGTATTGCTCAAATCTAAAAACACAACGCACATTAAAATATAGACAAATATGTGACAAAGTATATTCCATACCTAACAATATATCCAAAGAACAATGGCAGTAAAGTCATAATTGTAGTCACAATCACAGCAGTTATTACAGTTTTATTGTTGGAATCTCTTATGGAAGCAACTATATCAGACATATAAGTATCTGTTTTATCTAATAACAACCACATAATGAATCCCGCAAGTGCTAAAAGTCCAAAAACCAATACATTAATAACCACTTTTATGGATATCAGTTTGGTTTTTTGACTTAAAGATCTTTTTATGCTGGATTTATAATTTTCACTAAGTAATTCCTTAAAATAACAAATGTATATTGTTTTTTTTTCTTTGAGTAACAATAATAGAAGAAAATACTTTGAGTTCATTAAAAATGCTTCGAGATTTTATTGCTGCTGCATGTTGAGTAGCGATGCCAAAGTCCCAACCACAAAATATTTTTTGTGCATATACGTCTTTCAATCCACCTGACGTTTCTATAAAACATTTTCTATATGATCTAGCCACGCTACAATTTGTTATACAGTGATTTATCATTAAGTTAGTGAAATAAGATTGCTTTAACTTACCTTATCCCGAGAGTTATGATAGCGGTAAAATAAAATATCATCATAGTCAAAATATAAGCCAAAGGAAGATTATAGAATTGATTATCAACTGCACTAAATATAACGTTAGTGTAATATCCATAATACATGGTTGAATTTGTGAAAGAACCCTGTAAAAAGTTAATAAACCATTAATTACCAGTTTATAAATGTTATAAGTGTAATATGAGTAGTGATATTAATTTAAATTTACCTCGAAACTATATCAAGAAAGCGTGAAAAAATGATGTAATAATTTTAAAACATGTATAATTAATATTAGTTATTTTCTACAAACCTGTCCTGTAAAAATATCGAAGAAGTGGAACGGTGCTTGGGTGTTCAATTCATTTGTACTGGAATCATAAACTGCCTGAGGTATTACTATAAAAGATATCATGAAGATGCTCATGATAATATTCATTAGAAATAGCCATCTCAAAAAACGAAAATAAGAAGCTGCTCCTGATCCAAAATGACCTTCAATACTTTTGATGCTATCATACCAAAATTCTACCGTGAAGAGTATGCTCCGAAAATGTCTTTTCATCTATAAAACGGCAATCAATTAAAAATGTAATGTATGGAACAAAATAACACTTATTAATATACATTTCTCCACCAGAAACCCATTCTGTATTTAGTGCGTTTCCAACAGCTAATTGGTCTTCGTTTTGATTTTCGACTAACAGATGCTGTAATTTTTGCTCTTATATTTCTTTTAACAGTTAGACACTGAGGCAGGTCTCTTAGAGCATCCCTTCAATTAAACATTAATTATTATTAATTCATAAAATTTACATTTCTACATGGTTTATATCAACATACATTCGCATTTCTTCTCCATCTGGAGTGTCCTCCATAAGGTCATCATTTTTTTCCATCTGCTCAACAATTTGTAAAACTTGATTTTCTGGTGTTTCATTACTGCTGTTACAAGACAAAAGAGCCACATGTTCTACTGAAAATATATCCTTGCCTCCAATTGTGTTACCTAAGCATATTCTTATAATAAATAAATGTATGTGTAGTGAAATTAATCAATACTTACAGAGATTATTGATATTCCGAGAAGGTAATTTGGCAACCGCATTTAGTCGTGGGTGAGTCCGATGTAGTGATCTTGTTCTTCGTACAGTTTGCACATCAGGAAGCCACGATTGATTATCACTTTCACTCATACTTCTTATCATCGAGTGTGGCACAGACGAAGACATTTCAACTGAATCAACTTCGTCATTAATGGGCTTAATTTTACGTTGCTTCACCATTTTAGCTCAAATGATTTTCATTGACTGCTGCTAAAAAAACGTAAAATAGAATTGACCATACAAAATGGAAATAACACAAAACAGACGATTTATTGATAACGTGATAAGATAAATAAGCAATTAATTGTGATGAATCATATAAAAGATTATGAATAAAAAAGCGTACAAAAGTTATATGACATGTCTCGGCTACTAAATAACGAATTAAAAAAAAATATAGGTACGTATAAATGTGCTCACTTATATGAATTTTATATCCAATCGTCAGAACTGAGACAGTGTCATGTCTTCAACTAAAAATAAACTTTTTAATTTGTCCAGTAGTCACGACAAGTCAACAGCTGACTGCTCTTTACAGTAGTGTTGCCACTTAACTTTGACACATTAATTCATTTGACTTACAAATATTTATCGCAAGAACGGAATAATTTAAAAATTGACCGCCTCTATACAGATTTTTTTTTAATTAATGCATTTCTACAGGTAACAATGGTATCAAGACCCCCTATACCCGTTGAAACTGAAAATACATCCTGTTGAATTGATTGATTTATCATATAAAATTATACACACGGATAAGTAAGTTTGAGGAAAACCTGTACTGATAAAGTAAGCAGATTTTATCAGAGATCCGATTTTTTAGGAGAAATTTATTCAGTAATTCAATAATATTATTTCAATTACGTTAGGCTCTAAAAAGTATTTTATTAAATCACAGTTTTGATCAAAAGGTTAAACGCTTGTTCATGGATATATCTTAATTTAATAATTTATTGCAACAATTAGGTATTGTTTTAAACATTTAAACAAGAAGAAACCCTTTCAAATGCAGGTGTAATTATAAAAGTGTGAAAGTTGAATGAGTTTCCAGAGAGTAATTTGTTTCCCTCCCAGGCGAGGGACCAATAAGAAGATAATGTATTTGTAAATATTTTGAATTGTCTATATATATTTTTTTTCAGTTTCTCCCGCACTCTCGAAAATATTCTTTCTCACCCCCGGTTAAAGAACACTCTTATAGAAGAGTATTGGTATAGACCAATGATGTTTTAATATTTACATACATATCTTTTGTATCCAGCCTAAATATTATATTTTATAGGAACTTAAGGTATAGGAATTTTTCATTCTTATTTAGCATATTTCAAATAGTGCATATGCAGGATAAGAGTTACAGGGTTTCATAAAATGTTTGTGTTTTATTTAATAAAAGCCAGCCCGAGCTTGTGGTAAATGTTGCGCAAGGGTATTGAATCCAGGTGGAAGTCACAGATGGTTCATGTGTTTTTCCCTATTTTTTGGAATTTCTCCTTTCATCCCTTACCGAGTTCGACTATGATTCGGTTATCGTGGCGGAAGGGTGGGTCGTTTATGTGGCGCTTTTATGTGTCCGCTTCTAAAGTTTATGTTGAGCATCCACCATCACTTGGGACCGCCCTTTCGAAATGACCTCGTCATGAACTTTTGTTTGTTTGTTCAAATTATTCCACTTTCTGAATTATACCACTCTGGAGAGATCGTCGTTGACTTTAGAATTTATAAAAAAATAAATGTATTTATAGGTAGTATTCCAGAAATAATAAAAAAAACGTCAAAGGTATTGCCACTCTTTAAAATTATTGATACAAGTATTATTTAATTAATAATTATTATAAAAATATTCAAAAACAGTACATTGTAGGTTATAAACATATACATAATGTCCTGACTCAATTCTGTCTGCATTCTTTCATGGCAAGTTTCATATTCTAGTGCCACGCGCAGATTTATTACCATTTGGTTTTATTATTGTCATATACTGTTTCGCTTCAAACAAAGCTAAATATTTGAATATGATATTTTGATATTGTAAAAATACCCTACAATTCAGTGAGTTGATCGTGTTCACAGTGGATTAGTTATAAATTGGTGAGGTTTGAGATTATAGACCTCAGTGTTCAGGTGATGCAGGGAATTTGCCATGGTAATTTCACCTTCAGACCCAAACTTTACCAGCTTACTACGAATAGTTAGAAGGTTGAAGCACGTCTAATTATGTTTCTCGTTTGTAGCCACTAACGTTCTAATAATTGAATCTCAAGAATTATTATTATATGGCAATCGAGTGTTCAATTAGGTTAATATTTTCTTAGTCATTGGACGAATAAATTATTCAAAATTTCTAAAAGGTCACGACAAGACTTTTGGGCAAAATAGAAGAAAGTTTCTTGGAGTGAATTTTTAATGTTAATTATGTATTATTTATAATATAGGCTTTGGCTTTGATACTAAAAATGGATGTATGTATATTGAATATTTATCCATGTAAAAATCTTATATGGAAAAAAAATTTCAGCCTTAATTTTGGGTCATCTGTTAGTTTAAGCATGTTTATTTCCACTATTCATAATAATAATTATACCAGCATAATAAGCTTAGAGGATAAGACTCCTGGCTACAAATTCTGTGGTCATGGGTTCAAATCCCGCTCAATTTAAAAATGTTGTCAATTGATCGGTTATCACGCTGGGAGATCAGGAAGGATAATAATAAAATCGCGATCGATCGTCTTGATCCATGTTTTCTCTGATTTCCTGGATTATAAGGTAAATACTGAGGTAATTCGAGCTCTGTCGGTGGCCTGTGTAACTAGTAATAGTTAAGATCGCCGATAGACAATGAATTAACACGTTGTGTCTAAAAATCCTCTCAAAAAAAATTTCTCGGGGGTAAAATAAATAAATCCTCTGTCGTTCCATAATAATCTTAAATAAAATTGAATGTGGATCACAGGACTGTTGAAAAAATACTTCTATCAAAATAAACTCCACGTATATTCATAAATAAACGTAATTACTCTTTATTTTACCTTAATGGAATTTCTTTATTATAATATTAGTATACGCCATATTTGAGTTTATCTTAAACATAGTTGCTTTAAACAATTTAAACATAGAAAGCGATCGATAACTACTCAATTCTCATAGTCCACATGCCGCTTTCATTTGTAAATGTTAACTTTGATACAATAATATTATGTAATTTTATTGGTTGGCTATTTAAGTATTAAAATAAGTTCGTAATAACGATCACGAACTGAATTAAACAAGGATGTTCTTTACAAACAGGTTGAGTTTTCGTTTGAGTGAAGATTGGTTTCCATTTTGGAAATATGTATCTAGTATTTGCATTCCAAGCTTTTGTGTTGTCTGATACGAAAAAAAGAAATACTCGTTTGAAAAACCCAGCTGCATTTACGAAATAACTTCATTTTTCATATCGTATTTGGAGATTTTTTTAACAGTTTCTAGAGATGGTGAAAAATATGCCCATCAGATTTCCATCGAAAGTTTTTCAATGCGATAACTTGAACGATTCGATAACTTTTTGGATGGTGATGACAAAAAACCCTTTCGCTTTTATGTATATTCGAATTTCAATATATTTTTTTTTCATATTCATTGTATTCAATGTAAATTGTCCACATAACACACGTCAATAAAATGTTTATGTCAGGGGAAGTTCTCTCATAAAACTGGATCTTGTGCATTCTCGTAGTTAAAGTTAAATAAAGACATTGAAGATTTTTATAAAGATTTAGTCGGGAGTCTCGTAAATTTCTTCTTTGTCGTTTTCCTCAAGCGTACAAATATTTTACAATACCTAATACTATTTGTATTTCTTATACCACAAGTACAATATTATAGAGAATACAACTTTCTAGCCTCTATTAGATAATTTTATTATTAAAATTCATTCGACAAAAGCTAAATAGACATGGTTTCTTTAAATTACACGGGTAAATTAATTGTATAAATAATCTAAAAAAACTCGCGAACTTATAAGTAATGCTGAAATGCTGAATAAAGAATCGTTATAACCAATATTTCAATAAAAAAATAAAACTCGATTTGGTAACTTTGATTCTGAGCACCTCATTTTGATTTGAATATTTACGCGGCCTTCTAATATCATCAATATTAGAAGGCCGGACAAGTGAATGATAGATATGAGTTTAAAAGAGGCAATTAATTGTCTTATCCAGACTCATCTGTTTGGCCCACCATCTTGATATTTACACATCCAGTTGTCGGGTATTCTTATCGGCGGTAACGAAACAACGGCAATTTTAATTTCCAACGAATGTGGAGAGAATGCCAGAAAACTGGATGTATACATATCAATATGGCGGACCCAGCAGATGAGTCTGAGTGAGAAAATTAGTTTTGCCTCTGTCAAATTCATCTGATGTAGCAAAACAATAGCAATTTTTATTTCCAATGAATGTGGAAAGAATGCGACTTATTATTAGCGAAAAGACATTTGGCTGCAACTAATATGTTAGTTAATTTAAAATTAAAAATGTATTATGAAAGTGTTCTTGCTCGTCCTGTATAAAATTTTACATGATTTTTGTTTGTTTTAATAAAAGAAAGAGTGATTTGTGATCGGAAATGAAGAAATATAAAAAGCGAACGATTGATAGAAATCAATACATAATTTTATAACCTTGGTATACTTTTACTGGGAACATAAACATGAGACCCTTCGTTTTCAAATGCAAATATCTTTCTTCGGACGAAATTTATGAAACTATCTGGTATTTTTATAATACATAAAATACAGTGATTTAGTAAGACTAAGAAATGCGAACTATGGATGAATTTTTAATATTTTAAATGGTAGTGTAGATGCACTATTGAATTATGCAGTAAATGTGATTTAGAAAAGAGATGGTGGTGATGTGATTTCAAAGAAATTCAATTAATTGGTTGAAAAAGACGACAACTTGGGAATCGATTTTGAAGCACAATGTCTAAGCTTTCTGGAGCGAGCCTTTCTAATATTTTAAATATTCCATCGCCATGTAATTTAAGCGACATTAACGAGGATAATTGATAATACGATATTATTGATGTAAGCTGATTGAGATAGTTTTGATATGTAATTGATAATTAACAACTGGAGAGATGACGTTTTGTCTCATTATAAAAAAGCTTTAATACTCAGTACTTATATATACATAGATTTTTTTTTTGTTTACTCTTTTTGTGTGTTTTATTAATGTGGAAAATAGGATTTGCCCCCCTTGAATCTCTTAATGGAAAGGACGAATTTGTGTCGCCGTTCATTTTGATAAACCTTAACAGGATAGCGGCTTTGGGTTTTCCGTTTCAAAACCTGTCATTTTAAGCATATTACGTTATTTAAAAGAAACGTCTACAAGATGACCATTATGTGAAAGAGAATACAAGTTTTTTATATTCAGTGTATTGAGTTTTATGTAGAATCGGCGAAGAAGGTCTGTTCTTCAATGAACGAAATACTTTGAAGCACTCAAAGCTGAAGAACTTATTTGAGGGCCTAAAGCGTTTCCATGTGTAGAATGTTTTAATGACTATGGGCTATTTCCAGAAATTTTAAATATGGTCACTGATCATTTCGTTCATTATACATTTAATCAAAAAGGTTATTTTCATAGATTAAGAAGTATTTCAGACGAGCAAGAATTATTTGGATGGCTGAAACAGGAAACGGAGAAACACCTGATTGGATGACAATTACAATGTACCTAAAATTGTAAAGAGAGGTGAGAGTAGAAGACTTTGTAAATCCACATGCCACATCTTACTGGGCCAACAACAAACACAAAATATCAATATGAAACATTGCGTATGTGTTTTGATTGAATTAAAATGTATTCAATATAAAAGTGCAATGAAAATGTGTTTGTGAGTCGTGCTATAGCTGAATAGTATTGGTGTGTATACGAATAGAGCTTGGTTTATTAATGTACAGAAGCTCTAATCGTATACGCACCACACGCACCCTCTCTCATTACACTATTATATTGACACCGATAGACTCATTCTTTTAAAAAAAGATGTTTTTATTACGATTTAATACACTGAAAATATGTATCTTGTGGCAAATTAATTTATAATTTTTTTTTTCAATTTTTGCGTACTTTATTGTAACAACAATGTTCCATTAGTGTAGCGATAGCGTGACGGTCGGCAAATAGAATAGATTTTCATCTGAAAGAATTAAAGTTTATTTTTTTGTAAACAATTTTATTATGATTTGTTTTATTAAAGTAAAACGCTTAAATTTTGATAATATTAGAAAAAAATGTGATTTATTGTTAGTTTGAAGTTTTTTTAGGCGGACGTCAGATTGCCTTGAATCTTGTAAAATGATTATGTATTCCGATTGTCCTTTATTTACTAAAAATACCAGAAGCCTATGAATTTGATTTTGTGTCATTATTCTTCCTATGAATTATATTAATTAACTAACTAACGGAATTTTCAGTGAAATATTAAATCACAGCGAGTAAATTTAATAGAAATCGTAACAATTGTACCGTGTAAATTTCATCATATTAATGCAGATTTTGGTTGTTTAACCGTGTTTAGCTGCAGCAGCTAATAATTAAATAATTCAGCGAGTTTAATAATATAGTCTGCTGAAAGTATAATATAATAACTGAAGTATTTTGTTTGTTTCGTAGTCGAGTCAAACATCTCATATTATTGCCATACTTTGCATACATTAACCGTCGGCGTCGTCGGCACACAACATTTTCATACAAATATTAATAAAACACATAGGTACCTACTTTCAACAACAGGAAAATGAAAGATTGCATCATAAAATATAATTATTAAATAATATTCAGCGTGCAAAATATTGCGGAAAAATGTCAGTGGAATGTCATCGATTTACCGTCCATTTTCAATTCTGCCTTTGAATGTTTCACACAGTTCAATGGCCACTTTGTTTGTAATATTCACCGGAATTTAAATTAATTTATTTAATCTTTCAAGATTTAATTCAGAATTTTTCCCCTTTCGAAGTAAATATACTGCGTGGTTTTTCTATGTTACTTTGATACTGAAAATGAATGAGCTGAATAAACTCGGGTCATTTAACCGCATATAGAAATGATAGGTATATTTTTATATGTCTGTTTACCTCAAATATATGAATATGTACTACAAATATTTAGTATATGTACAGGATCAATATTTGAAGTACATAATAAAAGTTTAAATTTCATGTCACATAAAAATATTAAAAAGTAAGTGTATGTATTTTAATAAATAAACGATATTTCACTTTTTTGCTCACAGCGAATTCATTTTTGAAAATAAAAACATATTGCTATGGATTTTTTAGTATATTCGTACCCATATTAAACATCAAAAGCAAGGTTTTATCTAATTAATAAAAAGTTAACGCGGCGATTGTTTGAATCGGGCAAAGTGGTTGTTTTGTGGATGGAAAATATTCATAATAATCAAGTTTTTTTAAACTATTTATGAGAATATATATTTTTATAGCCTACTATAATCACAGTTATCCGGCATAGTTGAGGTTTTAATATATTTATATAAATTTAGTTATGCTTAGAAACAGCCTACCAATTTCAGTTGGTAATTAACAATTTTATTATTAATTCTTGGCATAGATTATAAGGCATTAATTCAACGGAAATAGATAACATATATATAAATATTTATTAATTTTTTAAATTTTAGTGTTTCAAATAGGTGTATAATAAGTAATAAGTATAAGTAATCAAAAAAGTAAATTATACAGTTATCACTGTTATCAGCACAATATTTGTGCATTACGCAAAATCTGCTTAGTACCTACAAAGCGATGTGGTAAGAAGATAACCTATACTTATAGACACACATAATTAATTTAAATTAATTAAATATTTGATTGTCACTAAGGAAGCTGGAAATAATCAGGACAAACTATCGCCTGCAAAGTGCTAATAGTGTACTACGGTTGCTCAGATCAAGATATGTAAGTAGAAGTACCAAGGTAGAATTATACAAGATGCTAATTAGGCCAGTACTAACTTACGGTGCAGAAACATGGGTTATTACCAAGACTGAAGAGGATAGGCTACTTAGGTTCGAGCGGAAGATTCTTAGGAGGATCTTGGGTCCTGTTCAGGAGGCACCGGGACTATTTAGAATTAGACGGAACGATGAGATTTACTCATTATATAAGAGCGTGAACCTAGTGCAGTTCATTAGGGCTTTAACATTAGGTTGGGCCGGACACGTGGAAAGAGCAGGAGGGATAGTATCGGAAATACTATCCAGCAAGCCTGTGGGTAAGAGAAGGCAGGGTAGACCTAGGCTAAGGTGGGCGGACGAATTTTATAAGGTAGTTAGGAGTTTAGGAATTAATAACTGGAGGAGCATTAAGTGGAAGATGCTGGTGCGGGAAGCCTTGGTTCATCACTGAACTGGAGTGCTTATGATGATGATAAAATATTTGATTGAAAATTGAGTACGTGAGGCGGAACATTCGATTGCAAGAGGCTATCTACTTTAGTTCAACATTGAGGTTATCTTTATTTATTTTATTGTTAGATATAGTGGGATAACTATAATGTGATACTGTCTGTAGTTGACGGATATAATATGAATATTCTATACAAGCTACATGTAATAATATTATTTTGTCTGTTACATTGCGTATCTGTAACGGTGTATGTCTACAGGATATGAATGCAGCCTTAGGCGTGATATAAATATAGTGTGATGGTTGACATCAAAAGGAAGTATTTAAATAGGTACATATCCGAATGTTGTACGGCGTCATCAATCGTGTAGTCTGGTAGCGAATATAAGGTGAATCGGCAGGATATTGTGTACCGGTGAAAACAGTGACGGGGGTTGTAGGCGGAAGAGGGTGGTATGGTTTACTACGAATGGGGTGAGTATAGGTGAGTGGACAAATGTGTCACCACTTTCATTCAGGTACTGTCGTGATAAATGGCTTCAAAAATTGCCGACGAACCTTTTGTGTGAGCAAGTCACATATTCTAATATTACTTCTTTACAACAAACTTTCAAAAAGAAACCTACTCATCATTCATATGCAAAAACAGCATATTATTTTTGAGATTTATCTCACAACCATTAAAAGTCAACTGAGTAATGACTAATGAGTATTTGCTTCCAATTAATTTTATTCAAACATATTCCGAAAATTATTATGCATTGTACAATATTCTCAGAATTCACCCTATTCTAAGCATTCGTGATATATTCGAAGCGTATTCTCGATTTATTATTATGAATAATTACTACATAACTAGAGATAAGAGCCGCCTTGTGGCTCAGTGGTTAGTGTAATGGATTCGTGAGTGAAGACTCCCGGGTTCGATTCACGGCACCGGAGTCACTTGGTAGATCTAGCTTAGCAAACTAGATCTTAAGTACTCATTGCTGTGTGGTGGCCTGGGAAACCATCTCTACTATATTCTCCCGTAAAGGCCAAGGTGGCCTGGCCAACCCCCTATAAAGGGACTCCCGTCAATAGGGAAGGCGTCACGGTATATTTAACTATTTAAAAATAAATGAAGGATTTAAAAAAAAGTAGGTACATCTTCTTTGGAATCATCATTTTATAACACACACAAAATAATTTTATAGTCAAATATAACAAATTAAGTTAAAAAGAATCCATCAAAACTAATATTTGCTCAATAATGATTGAGCTTTTGTTTGATGAAATAAAAAGGACGTAAGGTGGAAAATAATAAGTAATCATATAAAAAAAATTAAATATAAATTAACCACTAGTAAGCATTCTCTATTTTAAATAATTTTGTACTTTTATATTATCATGACGTCTTTACCTCGTCTAAAAATATTCCCCATCTCAGCATATTCCCAGAATCCAAACATCGTCATACTAAACTGTCACTGTCTTATAATATAATATATATATTTTTTTTGTGGCATCAAGGTTATTAATAACTATTTATATATAAGATGCCTTATAATTGTTTTGTTGGGATTTTTTAATTTTATTGATCATGGAATTGTTAATTTTCGTTAGCTGATAATTTTCTAGTAATTGAAAACTTATAAACTTGAAAAAAAAACAGCCCGTCCAAAAATGTCCAAAAAGTTTTCAAAAATATTTTTTTGCACAGATATATTCTATTTTATCTATAATTTTAATACAAATTATTAATAAAAAAAAACATTTGCAAATGCACCCATATCACCGATGAAAATATGCCTTTCATTACATTTCTATATCGGAGAATAATGTTTTTAAGGCCGCATTCAATATAAGAGTGTGTTATTGAGTCGTTGTGTACGAATAGAATAGAGCTTGTTAGTATTGACTTTTATGCACACGCACCGCACGCGCACACTCTTATTACACTATTATATTTAATACGGTCCTAAGTCCCTCTTGAAATTTTATTCCTGTGATAAATGCTACTTATAAATGGGAATAATTTTTATACTATTTATAAATAAAATACCAATAAAGTAATTGTAGGATTTGGATGTCGTGTAAGCCATTTTTATTTCGGAATAATATGGAATAAAAGCGGCTTATTATAATCATTAGCGAGTGATTAGAAGTTCACTCTGTATTATTTAAATGTTTATTATGTTTGCATACAAATAATAAAATGAAAAATATGATATGATGTATTATTATATTGGATCTTTGATCGAAAAAGTTGACTTGTATGTTTGTAATCGACGTCAACCCACAAACGTGATTAAACACAATCGAAAACAACGTCAAAACGATCAGAAATACTGATTAGTACAACCCCATGTCAAATGTGAAAGCAGATTAAAATCATACAGCTTTGACATTAACCATTTTGGACTTTGGGGATATATTAATCGTATCGCACTGACATAAAATTGATAGATTCAATTTATTTGAATACCATTGATAAAACCAAACGAAGCCTTAACTAACGAATTGGCATTAAATTGCTATTTTATTATTTAATTAATGTATTATACAATATCATAATATCAACACAGAGATGAAGCATTTGCTTCCCTCGCCAGAAACCCAGATTCTGTGATATTTATTCACAATGTTGTAGATTTATGCTGCTTCCTCTTGTTCTCTGGTTTAAATAAACATTATTTAATAATGATCTCATTGTTTCGTCTTATTTAACGTTGTTCCGGTGCTCCATTAACTGGATTCAAATTTTTTACCCATAAACATAAAATTCAAAATAATTATAAATCATATTCTTAGTTTATATTAGGTGAACTATCGAGAGAATTAATTATTTAGTGTATAGTAAAATATCAATAGATATTTTTTTATATTTAACAGGTCCTAACTATGCACAATATGAGAAAAATCCCGATTTAATGATACGTGAATGAATGGAGAATATTTTGAATCAGGACAGGTTTCAAGTTTGAAGGGTAATTTGTATTCAGGATGTTTTGCAGGCTCCAAGTTCTGAGAAGTTTTCACCTTGTCATCATTATCTTTCAAATACACTTTTCCACTACTTAACCACGCTTGACAAGAGAATTACTTTAATCGTGAACGATTCAATCAGATTATTATTTCGTTTGAATAGGTTTGTCTGCTGGGATTAAAATATAAAGTCAGTGAATGTTTTAATGGCAGTGAGTTAAAACAACCACTCAGCTTATTTGAGAACGCTTAGTTTTGCAGACTTAAGTCTAGTGAAACTGCCCGAATTGCACTTTCATAAATATATCGTTTTAAGCTGGATTATTTAATAATATTATTCGATTGAAAGCATTATTAAATACGCTCAGTGAATAATTTTATAGAACAAAGTCTATCTTTCACGATGTCGGTAATAAGGATACATTGAAAAACTAATAATTTTTTTTCAAAGGATGTGTGTAAATACTGTTCTTTTTATTTTGTCCGGTATCAGCGGTCATGTTAAAAGGCTTTTTACGTATTTTCCCTTTTTTTGCTCGGTGTTGCCATAGAGAGAAATACGTTATTATGTCAGTGTGTCCCTTTTTCTGGACAATGCAATTCAATGTTCTTGGACCTTATGTCGCATATTTATTATCCTCTCAGTACTTAAGTTTGTTAAGGTTGACAAAGCTACTTCTCTTGTTAAAAATCTGCAATATTTTAAGAACGTATTTAAATACGTATATACCAAATTTATAGAAAGATGGCTCCATCCACCATTAAAATGTTTGTTATTATATAACATCAGAGGAAAATTATACAATCTTTCCTTAAAAATAAGGTAGACCGAAGCTGAAACGAGGGTGAGGGAATTAGTTTGCACTAGTTTTTTTACTTTGGCTATTGACAAACGAAAGTACGTGGTTGAATAGAGGAAACTTAATATCTACCAATGGACTAACTTCAAAATTAAACTTTGTGATTTTTTTCTTTACTTATAAGATATGTAAAAATATTAACTTCATTAAAAATATTTGTCTAAATGGTCTCAAAAATTTCCTATATAGATTTTGTATTTATATTTGCATGCCTCAAGATAAAAAATGTCATATTCATAGATTAATCAAAGTTATCGTAACCGATGTTTGTAGCAAAGTATTAGATCCCATGAATTATTGTATAAATTGTTATAAGTCATGTCCTTTAATCCGTCACCAAAATAAAGCTCTATATTTACACAGATTCTCAAATACTGACAGAAGCGGTGGAAATGTGTATTATTTAAAGATTAGAAAACGAATTGTTTCCAATATACATTTTATTCGTGAATACGATAATTATAAATATGATGTATACATTACGTCATATTTTAATACTTGAGATTAAGACAACAACTTAACTGGCATAGTAATAATATTAAACCCAAAATATTATTTGATAAAGTATTTACTAAGCCAATAAATTTAAGACAAAACAGAATAAGTATGCGAACATACGAGCAATTCAAAATATGGTATTTTGAGATTAACTTCAAATAATTAGGATTCCAAAGGCAATGACTGAAATGTACGTAATTTGAAAATATTTCACGAGAAAATGAAGCTCAATTAATAAATTGTTCATCCAAAATTCGAGTAGCTGAAGCTTTAAATGGAAGCATGTCGTATTCAGGAGTCAAAAACACGTGCACTGTACAAAATATTTCTTGGAGTTATTTGGTCGGAATAGTGTGGTTAATTAACCGTAAGTACATTATGTGGACTACCTTTTTAATTTAATAATTGGATGTTAATCGGCATAAAAATACCTGTCAATTATAGTAATTGATATTAATTAACGTATAGGCAAACAATGCTCCGTTTAATAAGTCTATTGAGGGTAATAAAATTTCCACCCCTAGGGAAATTCAACTCTGTGATAGTTGAACGATCCCCGGTAACACAATGACTGCCACAATTATTTTTAAATCTGTAAAAGAATGAGGCACACTATCATTGAATATAATTTATCAGATTGGACGGAGGCAGAACGATCGATTGTTTAATTTAAAGTTCTTTGATTGGTTTTTCAAAGAAAAGCCGTTAATGCCGGGTTTTTTCTGTTGCAGAATCTCTAATTTGGAGTCCTCGTACAATTAAAAGGGGGAAATAAATGGCTTCATTTATACCATCGCATCGAAAAGAAAACCGAATGAGTTGCAGTCTTTTTTAAAGTGTATTCATTTAAACTGATTTACACTAAATAGATGATTTTATTTGTAAGCAAACACTTCTAATTCACGAATCTAATTGTAGGTTTGTGAAAAGAGAACATTTGCAAAATACACACGTTTGGTTGTAAAAGTGCATTGTACGCCACGGAGTTGTGCATTGTTTAGTAGTTATTTGTTTAATACCATTAAGAGGTTTCCTATGCACATTTCCATAACAAGGATTTATGGCTGTAATTCTGTTGATAGTGTACCCTTTGTAAATATACATACACACGTAGTTGCCACTTGGGAATCTCGATAGCCTCCAAATACATATATAGAAGTATGAAAGCCTTTTTGAACATCTTCACATCCAGTCATATAAGAAAGAGCTCTTTCGGAAGTATCTCAATAATATCTCAGAAGTCTCCTCTTGAATACCTCACATAAGTGAAATATCACTAAAAATATAATAATACAATTCTTATTTCATAAACTTTCAGTAGTATAATGATGGTTAAAGAAATAAATTTTGCTTTTATTTAAATGTGAATAAAGATATCGAAATTTAATCATTTCATGTTGTTGCGATTGCCTAGGTTTTGGCGCATTAATTGAATTCGTTAGTTTTTTAAATATTGTTTGACGTTTTATAACCTGTATTCAAATAATGTTTTTTATTTTTGCGAGATTTAAATTATTTCTTTTCCCAAACGTTATCATTGTGAAATACCTCCTGTAAACACAATAAAAGGTAGTTAGAAATACGGTAATAAAAAATCAAAAGCATAAAATAAATTAAAATTTAGAATATCCCAAAAAATATTATTGTATCTTAACTATGACAAAAAATATTACATCTGAAAAAATCCGTTTTTAAAGACTTTTATATTTATGTTTGTGTTCTAGACGTCAGAATAATTGAGTTAAGATGAAGTCTTCCACATTTATAAAAAATGACTGAAATAACAATATTTTCGGTATATTTACTAAACATTTTTGCGGTATGAAAGGTAATAATATTTGATAAAATGTAGAATGATATATTAAATAGGCTTCATCCAACTCCACGACAATGTCAACTTATTGAGTTATGTAACTCATTATTAGGTTTCGTTAATAAATTTTGTCCAAACAAGGTTGGTTCGTGTTGATATTCTCCTGTTTGTCCGTGAATAATATTCATATTTAATGTAAATTTATCGAATAATCAATATGTGCGGACCAAAACTAATATCGAATGAATTTTCATTACAGTGATAAAGACAGAATGATTTTTTCATTCAAATTTGCAGGTAAAAATTGGCCGTAAATTATTCTTCGAGACATTTAAGTTAAATGTATTTAAAAAAACAAAATATAATTATTTTTAGTATATAAAGTATAGATTTTCGGGTAATGCAAATATGTTTTAGTATCGCTATGATTTTTTATAAATAAATTTATAAAATAAAACTTTACAAATTAAATTGTTTATTAATTTTAGTTATAGTCCAAAGAGACACAAATAATTTTTTTAAGTATATGGCATTGTTGTGTTTATTGTAAGTTGATAAATTATAGTGAAAATAAAAATAAAAATTAATATAATTGGTTAATTCTCGAATACAGAGAAAATTAAATTATGTTATAGGATAATGAATTAGAATTAATAGTTCACTTTAAATTTTAATTAATAGTCTGAAAGGGTGTTTAAATGGATTAAAATAGATTTATTATTTTAAATATAACATAATGTAGGACGCCATTCTAGGAATGTTGATTTTCAATGTTCCCAGAAAGTCAGCTATAAATTTTCTCTCGTATTTTGCCTTCTGCGAATTATCGTTCTGAATAAAGTGGACCAAATAGACACCTTACAAATATATATATGAAAAATGAAAATATCCTTTATATTCCTTTACGTGCGACGAAACAATCTAATTTATTACAGTGAAAATTCAATTTATACGTAAATATAAAAAATAAACGCATGCATAACGGCTACGAAATACTTACATTGAATTTAAATTCTTATTTATTTTATTATCCGCCAGACTCAAAGGCAAAACATTTCAAAGTAGTGTTGATTGACTGACTTCTTTGAAGATCAAGTCGGATTTTAAACAATACATATAGCTGAGCCGTCGGTTTAAAATCATAACAATGTACTGTTATAAATAATTATTAAAATCACGAAAAGGAATTATAGTTCGAAGATTTAATCAATATGATGTATATTGCAGGCTTATTTTTAATTGAAAATTCGTTTGATTAATAAAAGATAAACTGAGAAAACATGAAATATTCCGTCTGATGAAAACTCGCATGAAATATTACACGTAATTGAAATTATTAAATATTCCCTCTGGTAAATTCTGTCATCCTTAATAATTGATTATCATCTGTTGGAATAATTACTCTCGGAAATGTGTATTTATTTATATAATAAAGAAGTTGTACAAATATAATAATATTTATAATCAAATAAAGTATTGCCTGATTATAAATATAATTAATAATTTTAAATACTTGTTCCTTTTGTTTTTAGTTACTATAATTGATCTTCATTATAATGTGAATGAATTTTTGTGAAATTTTCTTGTTTTTATCATCCAATATTGTACCGCATTTTATTATAAAAATATGATATTTCATGTTATATTAATACGGAGTATTAACGATTCCGTCAACGTCTTGGTGGAATTTCATGTTAATAATAGATATAGACTATACTACACTATTATGTATAAATTATATTAATAATTTATACATAATATTATGTAAATGTCGTACGTAAAAGTAACAAATATTTAATTTCCACTTAGAGACGATTCAATATATTAAATAAAATATTGAAAATAAGAAGATGCAAATCTAAAATAACTATTGTAGTTTTTCGGTATATATAATTATGGTCGCTATAAATAATTATGGCCGTTCCCATAATACTTAGATATATTTACTACCCCTTTATAATTATTTAAAAAAAAAACATAGACATTGTATAGTTATACAGTATGTCAGGTAAATAATGAATAATCTTGAAGTCATAACAAAAACCCACCCCAATTACACATTACATAAGATGTGATAATTTTTAATCTCAAAAACTTACCTTAATTTGCCCATCAAATGAATGAATTATATATCAATAGGTAGGTTGTAAAAATATTACCGTATTAGATGTGCTTTTTATGAAATCTCAATGACTAAGAATTTTTCAGAATTTTCATTCTTTACCTGACACCCTATACATACATTTTAGGTTATAATATTGTAGGAACGTTATAATTACAACATGTTGTGAGGTTACTTGTCTTGAAATGATAATGATATTTTAATGACAACGGAGGCTAAGTTTCCGTATGAGATGTTTAATGAAATATTAGCATATTACATAAAACTAGGGCAGATATCTTAAAGGTTCTGTATAGTTTTGGGATAGTTGATATTAGAAAACGATTCATGTGGATTTAGAGGCTACATTTCCAGGATGAATGCTTTAGCATGAATAAATGGCGATTGGTTTGATGATAGGTGGGGTATTGTCTCTTGGGATAACGGACGATGAAGTTAGTTGCTTGGCTGCCGTCGCGACGCGTGGACGTCCATTTCTTCCATACACATCATCGACGATCTCATCATTAATTGTTCATTAATTATTCTACTATTTAAATAGATGGATTATGAAGAAACTTTATTTAAATCCTCAAATGTAGTAAAAATTCACCACTTTAAATCCAGTTTAACATTCATTTCCACACACGACCATAGAGAATAGTTTTAAAGTGCTGGTTGCAACTTCTTTTCTTGTAAGTACAATGTAATATTATTATTTAAAAACTGATTAACCCTTTTACTCGTACTTCTTGCTTCATGCACCTAATTTTCATTCGAATAGTTTGTATTGTTTTCTGGATCACACACTATACTTTCATTTATTTCATCCCATTATTTATTTATACATGCCACGAGGGGCTTTTTAAGAGGGTTTTAAAAAAAGTCGGTGAACTTAACTATTACTATAATAGTTACACAGGTTACTGATAGAGCGGCTCTATCCAACTTAATAATCGCCTCAGTATTTACCTTAACATCAAGAAAATCAGAGTAAACTTGGATCGAGACGATCGATTGAGAATGTATTGATATTTAACCCGAATCACCTAGTCGTATTAACCGAACAAATCATATTTTTTAAGTTGAACTAGAATTAAACCTACGGCCACAGTATTTGTAGCCACGTACCTTATCCCCTGGTTAAATAATCGTTATCTTGTCATAATTCTAACTAACGAACAATACATATAATAAAATACTAGGTGATTCTTTTCTGATTTTGTTCATAGATTTCAGAGTAAACTTGGATCAAGACGATCGATCGGGATTTTATTAATATTATTACCGATCTCCAAGTCGTAATAACGTAAAATAATCATTTTTTTACATTAGCGGGACTTGAACCTATGATTACAGTATTTATAGCCTTAACCCTAAAAAACACGTTCATTTATAATAATGCTTTTATATCATTTTATACAAGGTGTTTTTCTAAGATTAAAAAATTCAACATAATATAGATAACATATATACAAATATTTATTATTATTTTTTTTAATTTTAGTGTTTCAAATATATGTATAATAACTATGAGTAGTCCAAAAAGGAAATTATACAGTTATCACTGTTATCAGCACAATATTTGTGTATTACGCAAAATTGATTATATATATATATATATATATATATATATATATATATATATATATATATATATAATATATATAATAATAATAATAAAATATAATAGATTATTTACAATAAAATACAAAGTTAGAAAATGTTTTAACATCAATGAAAATTAATTCTACGTCCAATGAGTTAAGCAAATGCATAATAATTAAATTAAATTACCATTATAATATACTGGTATGGATTAGTGACCTACATATTGAATATTTGTTTTGTTGGTCTAATTTAATTATCTCAGTTTATATGCAAACCACAATAAACTACAATAAATTTGAAGAATTAATTATTAAAAGTGAGACAATTTATTTATTTTTATATACATTGAGTTAAATGTTTGTTTTTCCTATTAATTTTCGATGTGGGGTAGTAAATTTAAGAGTGGTTAATGAAGTTTGTACAGGTTATTTGTGAAGTTTGTTTTGGTTTAATATCATTTAATTAACAAACTGGCCTTCATTTGCATCTTATTTTGTGTAAAGAATCTTATTCAACGCAACGGAAGAAACATCCGACAAAGGAAATCTCAGAAAAGATGACGCAGTGTATTTGGAAAATTATTCGCCAAATCGAGATTTATTGAGAATTTAATATCAAAATATATTGTCAAGTTTATCAATTATTAATAAGTATATTCGTTTAGGGACTTCAATTTGAAATATAGGTAGAATTAAGATCATTTATTCTGATTGTGTAAGTCTATCGATTTTAGGAAGGCTTTATTCGTTGGTTCGTAAAAAGTGAACATTTGCGTACTCTCTGTTTATTACATTTGTAGACTAAATGTCAAAGTTTATCAATACATAGATGCAATGTAACTTACCTCAAGGAGCTGTGATTGGTAATATCGTAACATACTATGCTATTATAATTTTGCTGATCCCGCCTCTGGGCATCTAAAGTTTGATATTTGATTTTTAAATATAAGCTTTTAAAATACCAGTTATATAAAATCAAGAAGACATTAAGCCTTGACTAATAAATATATTGAAAAGCTTGAAATAAAGTGTCTTTGAATTCATGCAAGATATAATTTAGATAAAAAGATTCTTTTATTGAAATATAAACATTTCATAAATACATTTTTGTTTTTATATACCCCGAGGAGCTTTTGTGAGGGTTTTTAATAAAATCGTATTTTTTTAGACACAATAAAGTGTTAATTCATTGTCTGTCGGTGATCTTAACTATTACTAGTTACACAGGTCACCGACAGAGCGGCTCTGTCCGATTTTAGAAGTTATTACATGTAAGGAATATAATATTTTTTACACCCATAAGTATCATTTATATACTAAATTATAAACGCTTCGGTTTATATACGGTTTTCAGAAATTTTTGTTAATTGTTAATAAAACGTGTTAATAAATTTTCTCTAGGCTTAATAATCGCTTCAGTAATTACCTTACAATCCAGTAAATCAGAGTAAACCTGGATCAAGACGATCGATCGGGGTTTTAATAATATTATTCTCGCTCTCCCTGTCGTAATAACCGATCAAATCAAATTAAAAAAAAATATTTTAGCGGGATTTAAACCCATGAACACAGTATTTGTACACTTCTTATCCACTGAGCTATTACGCTCGTGTGAGGTTATTTATAAAATAGCAAATGGTACATTTTGCCAAAGTGTGACTGACTATCCTATATAAAACTTTCAATTTTCTCTTCTAAGGATTAAGTGGTCGTAACCTTGTTTTACTACACACTCTATAATTAATCCACGAACACATTTTTATCATCGATCAGTAATATTCACGCACGCTCGATATTATTCAATTTTTTAAATTCGATTAAAATCAGTATGCGAAAGTCGTCGAAAGATGGTGCGTCTTTTTGAATACGTAATTGATTTTTGTTTACGAAAAAAAAGTGTTTATTGAAAGGGCGATTCGATGTTCGGTAATAGACTGACAAACGATCTGTTTATATTTGGGAGGCAATTCACCACGTATATATGTTTATATATTATATAAAATCTCACCTACCTGTCGGGTTTGGTTGGTTTGAATTCAGCACCAGTTGGTTGAAATTATCTTCCACCCCATTTTTTTTGTGTTGAATGATGATAGCTTGGTGCCCGTTGACATACATATCTGGCGTTCTTTTCACATGAAAAGAAAAATCTGAATGGGGAATTTGATAATACACACCATGAAAAGAAAGTAAAATGCGTTGAATAATATAATATCAATAATGGTGGGGAAATAATGGACTTTGCGAATATTTAATTAAACAAATTAACGCGGTGACTGTTGATTGACGGGTCGTGGGTTCAACATGAAGTCAGTGTCTCCGATCAATCTGAGTTAAAATTGTTAATTGAATTAATTTCTCAGGCAGATGCATTTTAACTAAATAAAATATATACGTACTAAGTTATATTTAATATTAGTATACTAGTATAACAATGACTATATTGTGGGCCGCTGTATAAAAATTCATAGTAAAATCGCGTATTTATAAATATAATGAGGTGTTATGTTAAATTTGAGGTTTGTATATTGTGTATAAAAAAACTCTAATGGATTATATTTAAATATGTTTTCAGATATCGATATATATTTTTTCATATATTATTATTTGAATATTACAACTTAATTACAATGGGTTGTTTTGCATTTCTTTTTCGGTCAATGCACCGTCACAATGAGGCATTAATTTGACTAATTACTCCATAAAATACTACTTTCAGCTTGGTTTAGACAATGTTTGCCATTAATTACTAGCATAATGGCTCAGGGAATAAATGGATTCTAACAAATACTGTGGTAATGGGTTCAAGTTAAAAAAAAGTAAAAGTAAGTGGATTAGTTTTTGCAATAGTTTTTTGAATAATAAGAAGGCCCTATTTTTATATAAAATTTAACTGTAATAGTAAAATAATAGGTTAAATTAAAAATAAAAAATTCATACAGATCAAACCAAATAAAAATATCTAGTAAAAAGCCCCTTGGTTCTTATATAAAGGATGAGGCAAAAGTCCCGCTAGCATTTTGATTGGCCATTGAATATAAATAAAATATTTTTGCTCGTTCTTGTGGCGTATTTTTATCTATTATTAAATTGGGGTGTCTACATAACACAATGCTTACAGCGAAACTGATCTAAAAGTCACATAACCAAGATGGCGGGCAATTAAACTGTAGCGGGACTTTTGCCCCATCCGCTATCTTCTTATTATGAATATATAGCTTACAAATTTTAATTGGCCTCGGAAACTACCCTCTCTATTTGTTATCGAAAATGCCCCTGCTCAGATAAAAAACAGAGGGTGTAATAATCTTACACCCCTAACAAAAACAGTTCCCTTTTTTGTCAAAGGTGATTAAATTATCACGCATCAAAACGTAAAGACAATTAATAACACATACAGAATTTCCGGTAAAGAATGGATCATACTAAAATCCAAAATATTAAATAAAATTGTGTTTTTTTTATCAAATACCAATGATCACGCTTATCGATTATTTACTAGACAACTTGTAAAGCGATTTTTCAGCATTTATATCCCAAGATTTTATTATATTCAGCATCAGGAAATATAAATTATAATAGTCGTTAATCGTTTAACAGTGGCTTGGAATCCGTGAAAATACGGTGAGGTAATTGGACCGTTGAGTAATTTCGCTGGCCAATTTATAACTGATGATAAATTATTTTGAACATTTGAACAAAACCGAGCCGATTGGAAGTAATGCGTCTCCAAGTTTTGAGCAAACCCAAATTAACACTTGGCTTTATCACTCTTGTCCGTTCGAAGAATTAATTCATTTTTAATTCGACCTGGCATTTTCATAATTGTGGAAACCCCAAAACAAACTCCAACTTGAGAATACACAAATATAAATTGACGGTCGGTACGAATTTTAATTACCAAAATTAGTATTACGATGATGATGTCTAATTTTCGAGACTCTTGATTAGGCTTTTCCTAGACACGAATTTATTTATATTCTTAATAGAATTTATCGAATTTCATCTCATTATGATTGAAATGCCTCATGAAAATTAGGCTATAAGTATACGAGCCTGTGATGTCGTTCCTGATACTTATATTATTTTTTCGCAGTCTTCAACCTATTTTGATTTTATTTATTATTATTATTATTTTAATTTTAGCGTTTCAAATAGATGTATAATAAGTATGAGTAGTCAAAAAAGGAAATTATACAGTATTACGCAAAATCTGCTTAGTACAAAGCGATGTATATATATATATATATATATATATATATATATATATATATATATATATAATTATTTATATATATATATATATATATATATATATATATATATATATAAAATAATGACACGTGTATAAGGATGAAGCCCTTATATTCCAATTGATTTTCAAACCTTATTAGTTAACACGTGGAAAAAAAAAGAATATTTTCAGTTCGAAAGAACTTTTATTCAGGTCAGTATTCTTATGAATTGCATAACCTAATTTGAATAATTGACAACATTTCTCTGAAAGCGTTCTTAACATCTTCAGAATACATCCTTCATAATAATTTATACAAGTGGGTTCCAACATTTCCATATTTTCATTTGCCTCTCTACCTTCTTTAACAGTTAAAATTTCATTGCAAAAACGATAATTGATGACAAAATATTTATACAGATGGATATATGATAAATTAAATAATTAAACAGTTTCAGTGTCAACGAATCATCGTGATTTATTCAGAATAATATGGAATGACAAGCTGCTTATTATTATAAGCAGAAATAAATGTTATTATTACTGACTTATAAGTATTTCAATTTCTACGTATTCATACATATTTCTACTTACAAAAAAATCAATACCTAGTATTGAAGATCATACACGAATTTATACGGAATATTAATTTTCTGATTGAGAAACAATAAACAATGAATTGATTATACTTATTAAATAGATAATTTAAAAAAATATATCTTATACTAGTCTTTATAAAGCTATGGTAAATATAGTATAGCAATATCCGATTTTTTAAGCTATCCAAAATCCGATCTCCGCTATAAAAAATCGTCTGTCTGGTTTCTGACTATGATTCCCCTATTATTGTGAGCATTTTGTAAGGGTGTTTTTTCCATCTTTGAAAACAAAAATAAATTGTATGTCACCCATTTTGGAAAAACAGGTAGATAAGCCAGAAATACAAAGCAAAACTAGTTTTGCTGGGGCAATTTTGAAGTAAATTGCTTGGTCAAAGAGCATATTTTCTTTCGCTAAATGGGGTACTTTTCTTACGAATTCAGCGACAAGAAGGTTCATTATCAACCATTAAATTTGGATGAATATCATATCTCCCGATGTTATTTATTAACTTATTTATATCTAAATACAAAGGATGCTTAAAATAATATATCAGGAGTTTTTTTTAAATAGTTTGACTGTAGTACGATAGACACGTGGTAAGGATGACGAGGTTAATTGAAAAATCACCACCGCTTTTGTATGCTAAACGGAACTACTAAACTGTTCAAATTAAACTCAACTGTCCTCACTATATTGCTTAACAATACCATCAAATAATGCTTATAGCCAGGCGAGAAAAAGGATTATTTGACATAAATAAAAAAATATACGAATCGAATTTATTTTAGGCCAATAAAGGGGATGGGACAAAAATTTTGGGCGCATTTCATTCAAAAGTATGAAAACAACCCCCTTGAATAGGTGTAGTTAAAGAGGATCGGTTCAACAACACGTAAATGGGGTTGTATAAGACTAACAGGGTAGTTTTGTAAACAGGTTTTGGGTCAGGATGGATTATTGTGATGATAAAATGAAGGTAAGGTTTACTATCTTATGCCATACTTCCATGAAAATATATAGATAAATATAATTTCACGCTAATGGGATATTATATATGTTTTATCAGTTTACGTATGATCAAATATCACTTTGATTAGGTCAATATTATCATACCTGTAAATGAAAACAAATAATTTTTGCACAAGAACTTTTTTGTAATTTAATTTTTTGTAAACACCTAACGAGTAGTTCTTTTGTATATTGCAATTATTTGTCTACTATTAAGTATAAATTAAATAATTAATACGATATATGTATCAATAATAAAGTTTTTTCAAGTATTCAAGTCAATGTTCATAATCAGAAACCATTCATTATTTTTAAACGTGCAAAATTCGTAGTAGAGTCATAATCTACTATTGGGATGTTTAACAATTAAAAGTCACACAGAATTAAATATGCAATTGTAATAATTACAGGCAATATATTTTTAATTACTAGGCACAGTTTATTAATAATGGCGGTTAAATGTCGTTATTCTTGCGTAATTAGACCAGATTAAATCGACCACAATATTTTAATGGCACGTCCAATTATAATATAAATGACAATAAAATTGAAATTAATTTGTATGTACAAAAATTTTATATTGGTATTTGAGTATGAGAATTATTCAATATAATCCGTAATTATTATTTTTTATTTTTACGCGATTTAGTAATATTAATTAGACTAATTCTGAGGTAGTTTATCACAAATTACCAAACAATTTCATGTTGATCAATAATTAACTGATTTACCCAACTTTATAATATACAGATTATGAAATCTTAATAGTAAGAACTAACCAAAGTTTCAATCTAAATAAAAAGCTATTTTTATATAAAGAATGATAAAATATTTTCCTACTATGTATACCAATTACGTAGTGCCCATTACCAAATACAGTATGTACCTAAGTACATTTTATTTTCCCTATCTTTATCATCTGCAAATAAACCAAATGCATTAAGGTTAATAGAAGCACACAATCAAATATTGTCTTTTACGTATATGTATGGTTATAAGGAATTTTATTTTTTAGTTCAGAGCCAATATTTTCATAATGGCCGTAAAACGGAAGCTTTGCTGGAATAAAAACATATCTTCGTGGGTTTGCGAAAGATAATGAACCTTAAATTTGAAATAACGCTTATTCCGACAATAAAATAAACGAGCTATACAAATGTTGAAATCCATTTTAAAACGGGCACTTCGCATTCAGGTAGACTAATAATATTTTTCTTTAACATCATAACAATACGTGATTCGAATATATCCACAAAAGGATGATAATCATAATGATCTGTGCAGGCTTAAAGCCATCAGTGCTTTTAATCAAACTAACAAGGTTACTCATAATAATTGTAAGTGTAATTTGGAAAATACATAAAAATCGATGAACTATTATTTATAGAAGCGTCATGCAATATTTTCTTCATACATTCGAACGTGGCCACTCACAAATACATGTGCATATTCTAAACCCTATACATATTATACACTCACACATACGAGGACTACGGCCACATGAAAATTGTAGTTCGTAAAATCCGACAAGATCGATAATCCGACACTCGAGAGAAACAAAATTTTTCTTACAAAAACATCCGCAATGTTCATGTAAATTGTTTACATAATGACATATTATTTTTCCTTGAATATGTCCATATATGTATAATATGTTGTACCATGTTAAGTGAAATACAGTGGTATGTTATTCGAAAGATCGACAGATAAACAGTACGAGCGGTAGAAGCAGCGCCCCAAGCGGCTGACACACGAAACCTTTGGTTCTACATCTCATATGTGCCTGCAATCGTTTTGACTTCTTTTAAAATATTATTGGCGTTTTTCTATATACAACCTATCTTTAATTGAACTTAAAATAACTTAAAGGCTGTTTTGTAATTCTAAAGGGGGCCTAAGATATTTTTTGTATAAAAAAAATTTAATTATTTATTATGACAGTTTGAGAATCTTCGGTTTTATTAATGTTTACAATAAACAAGTACGAGCTCACTTTATGATGTCATTGCATTGGTTCAAGTTCAAATTCAAATTCAAATTCAAATTCGTCAACAAGGTATTGTTGTTTACTTGCAATGTGGGTAGTGCATTTTGATTGAAATTACGCTGTACCGTAATTTGTTTACAAATTCAAATCAGGCGGTCAATAACCTAATAAGTAATTAATTATTAAAACTTGAAAAGATTAACTTGCCGACTTGGACCATAAACGAAGGTGTGGTTGTGTTACGTTTAATGTACAATTCCTTAGATTTAATTATTTTAAGTTCAATAAAAGACATGTTGTATTAGCTCATTGATAAAAATAAAGAATAGTGAGGATAAGCTTACATATGAACGAATTTATTATCACGACTGCTGTATTTCGTATTTTATCCATATTTACCAGTGTTCAAAATATTCATTTATTTATTTAACATTATATAAATAATGTTATTTATATAAAGCAAAGGTCACGTACGAACAGGATGGACGGGTGAATTATTAGATATTCGAAGCAGTTTTCTTGTCGATGTCCTCCCACATCTAATATTTTCCTTTTCATCCGCCTACAGCTGATAACACCCTTGTTGTTGTTAACACAACTTTATTTACATTATTTCGCCCTGACCGACTCGGGTAAAATAGTATAAATATGCAAATAAACAATGTTTTAGTTGTTCGGTACACACGAGTTTTGTCGTTATCGCTGATAAGAATATCAGACAACTGGATGTATAAATAAAAAAAGCAGACGAGTCTCAGTGAGACAATTAGTGTTGCCTCTGTCAAACTCATCTGTTTGGTCCGCCATCTTGATGTTTATCACTCTGTCTTGGCCTTCTAATATCGGTGACATGAAAACTGTTTTTTTTAATTATTACACTATGTTCGTTAATATAAAATTTGACCAATAGACCATTTAACATATTTTCAGAATGTGTAAATTAAACTCTAATAAAGCTGTGAATACGGTATAACTTTTAAATTGAAGTTGATATTAAATTGTATTTAAAATATAATATTTATTAAGGAATTATGCAAGCATAATATAATATAATAAATCTTACCGAATAAATAATAAGTACAGTGAGATTTTTAGTATTATGTTAAAATATTTTGATCATATCTGCACATAATGCAGTATTAAAATTGTTTTTCAAAATAAAAAATATTCAAGTCTAGAAAATAAAAAGGGTGGATTTCGTGGTGTAAACCTACGATAGAATAGTGCGTAAGACGATACGTGGCCGCTACATGACCGGCACGTTTCCGGTACATGACTAATACCAAAATACTTATTATAGCACCTCTTCTCTCACTATATAATATTTTCATAAAGGTCTTTTTAGGAGTATGCAATATTTACTTACTAGCACACAATCTCCTTGATGATGTTTTTCAAGGGTGTGGCTTTATTTGTTATCCGTTTTAAGCATTTTTCCTTCTATTAAGATTTTCAGGGAATTCTCGTGTCTTAGCAAATGTACCATTAGCATGGCACTTTTAATTATTATATATATTTTCACACAGCTCATACATATATTATAAGTAATAAAAAATATTTATTTTTAGAAACATTTGTTGTCGCCTTATTTTCGTATTTTCTTAAACATAATTATATTACACCCTCTCTCCTTCTCGATAATCTGAAGACTTAATAAATGCGGGGGTGGATTTAACAGAGCGTGTTCAATTGCACTGACATAATTGTCATTTCAAGTTAACTACTAAGGGATGTATCTAATATAAACACATTGATTATTTATGAGTGGTGATTGTACTATGGCTTCATTATCTTACGAATTCGTCATCAATTATGGCGCAATGGGGACTATTTTAGGGTTCATTTTAGGTAATTTAAGATTCAAATCAATAAAAACAGACACTGGCGCAGTCGCTTCGGAGAAAATTAATTTAAGCACCGATCCTAAAAAACTTGTACCCGTTAAAATGAAATATTGAGGATATAACGGAGTTTGATCATTATCATATAAAAAAATGGATTTGGCCCATTGAAAGTTTATCCATTTTTTAATATTTAAGTCACCTGAATTTTATAGAATCAGTACAATCCGTAAAAATATCTGTTAAAATCGTGTTATATATCGCTCATCATGACTTACTGGCGTATCTAGAAAAACCCAACGAAATTCACAATATAAAATGATTTGAATTATTGATTTCTAATAGATCAAAGGATTATGTATAACCAACTACAAAGTGGTTCTCAGTATTTATAAGAATAATTACATACGATGGGTTATTAACACAAATATGTAAGTACTTCAAATATTTCCATAGTAATATGTATTTTGGTGCAAACATATAGGTTCGGTTTTTATATGTAAAAATTAACTATTCATAAGCCAAATTCGCTTTTATTATATTTTTATGACCCTGGTAAAATATATGATACATTTAAATTTTCACATAATATGTATGTATATTTATAAATAAGCTTCTACATTTTTGGGTAACCGAAAGCTAAGATGATGCTGATGAAAAAAATGCATATTTAATTCAAAAACTGATTCCGATACGTTTTTGAATTACGACAAAATCCATCGCATAAATAATATGTATAAAAAATCACTGCCATAATCTTATATAATAAATTTGTACAATAGTTTAATAAATAACTTAATGCCTCCTTTTCATGAATCTTCATTGTTGTGTGAATTAACTGTAACGGTAAATTAATATCTTTATACAAATAAAGCACATGAAACCTTTATTTAAAGGATAATGTTTTGTTCACAATGCGTTTATTAGCATTTATTGTCTATTTGTTATGGTTAATAATTACCATATTATTAAATCTTTTAGCTAAATTATATAAGAAGACAAGACTCAATTCAACTGATTTTTTAAGTGAACATGAATGAAATCCCTCTCAAGTGTGATTGTAATAGTTAATTAATAGAGAGGTTTTTTTAAAATGTAAATATAGTATTGATGCTGAGAAGCCTTCACAGAGTACCTCTAATAATAATAATGTACCAAAGGAGTTCTGTCGAAATCGAATATTCAATTCATTGAAGGCGTCGTAGTCGGTGCTTTCATCTCAAATATGAAAGATTTATGAAATGAACTGAGAATATATATGTATATATAAATTAGATATTTAATGTATTCCACACCCAGTCGAAAAGTCTGATAAAAGACTTAAAGACCGCATTGAGTGCTATCGTCAAATGAACCACTTTAGTTTGTATTATTTAAATAATTCAATGTGCTTAATTTGATATAAATATTTTGTTACGTTTATTATTTATTTACAAAGCTGGGATTGCTACGTCCTTGATAATATTATTGTAATATATGTATTTACTATTGGAAAATGCAGATTTCCCCCGTGTCCGTGTTACAGGTAACTTCATATCATGCAAATGAAGATGACCAAACGTTCCACATCATGAACTGAAATATTCAGTATTTGGGAAACATTCACATCGAAGATATTGAAAATTCTTTATAAATATACATTTTTCACAAATGTGCATTTAGAATAAAAGAAAACTTATGGTATTCAAATTGAATGATTGTTCTTTCTTGCTGTGAGTCAATATTGAATCGAGAAATTATGAATATTTCATTTGTATTTTGCATTTCAATGCGATTTTATACTACTTCATATTTTCCATTAAACAGTAATCTTATTAATAATAAAAATTTTGTTACATGCTTGGGAAATTGATTTTGAAAATATTTCTAAATTACTGACTGGAAGCAAAAAATCGAGGGTATACTGCCAAAATGCACAAGTCATATTTTAAAGTTTTAAGATAATGGCGAATTAGTGTCAAAAAAGTCTTAAGAGAAGTATAAATTTATGGTATATATTTGAATACTTTACACTGTGGTATAAGTCAATGTTTTCTTTTATTTTTCCAAATATAACACAATTAGAAAAATAACCTCTATATTATTATACTTATTGAATATTTAAAAAAACTAAAAATGTAAATTTGACTTAGTAATTTTTTTTTCTCCCGACATATTATTGATGATACGATTATGCGTTATGTCAGTAGATAAAGTAAAAAAAAAATATATCCCTAACTCAAAATCGTCATAATATGACTTAGTGCTTTTTAGCAGTATACCCTCGATATCATCATGATGAAAAATGTTTTTAAATGTATGTAATAATTTAGGAACAAAGTTGCATTCTGGCAACACCTTTGATATACCGATTCTAACATCTAATAAATTTTATTATTTATTTTCAGATATTTCACCACAAAGAAGAAGATTACCGGCTACACGCCTATTAATAAGATTTCAAATATGACTTGAAAGTTTAGTTCATGTATATAATAAATTAACATAAATAAGTTCATCCAGTGTTAGTGTTCAATATAAGGATTCAAGATGAACGAAGATACGCTTATAGAAAAGAGCCTATATGCTTCATGCAATAATTTATCATCATTCATAAATAATATTGATTTAAACCAGCTTACGCAAGAAGGTACTCTAACACTTGAATACATAGAAAGAAATATTGCCGGATGGGCAGAGTTATGCAAAAATGATACCCGATGGTTAGATGAATTCAACAGTGCTGACGAATGGGCATTGGAGAGAATAGTGTCCACTGTAGTACCTGTATTTTTCGGATTGATAGGATTGGCTGGATTGCTAGGAAATGCGTTGGTTGTGCTCGTGGTTGCTGCTAATCCAGGAATGAGATCCACTACAAACTTGTTGATCATCAATTTGGCTGTGGCTGATCTACTTTTTGTCGTATTCTGTGTTCCGTTTACGGCAGCCGATTATGTATTGACAAGATGGCCCTTTGGAGATGTCTGGTGTAAAGTAGTTCAGTATTTGATAGTTGTGACTGCGCATGCATCAGTATACACACTGGTTCTGATGTCTTTGGATAGATATCTGGCTGTGGTATATCCTGTGGCATCTATGGGTGTCAGGACGGAGAAGAATGCCTTGAGGGCCATAGTCCTTGCTTGGATCATCATATTAAGTAGTGCAACACCTGTAGCCGTGTGTCATGGAGAACAGCAATACAATCACCACGGAAGACTCCAGTCTTCGTGCGTGTTTCTGGAAGACACGAGTACTTGTAGAAGAGCAGCTTTCCAACTATCATTCCTGGCATCCGCATATGCTCTGCCCCTGGCCCTCATTTGCGGATTATACCTGAGGTTATTAGCGAGGCTTTGGAGAGCTGCTCCAGGAGGAAGACTATCAGCCGAAGGAAGAAGGGGAAAGAAACGAGTAACGAGGATGGTCTTGGTTGTTGTGGCTGCTTTCGCTTTTTGCTGGCTTCCCATTCATGTAAGTACATTTTAAATACAATAATTTTGCTTATACTACCGAAATATATATTTGTATTTCAACTGGTTTCGTTATTAACAATGTAATTTTTTATCTCTACGCAAAAAAGTTACGGACTTCTGTGTTCGTTCCATATACATTATTTTAGCGATTAATAATCCGATTCGCATTTCGGCATAAAACAATTTCCATCAAACTTTTTAATCCGGTTTAAAAGGCAACTTTACGTTCAGAGATTACAATATTAATTGAACCACCGAAAAATTAATTGTAATAGCTTAGGGAATAAAGCGCGTGGCTATAAGGACTATGGTCATGGGTTCAAATCCCGCTCAAGTCAAAATTGATTTGATCGGTTATTACGACTGGGATATCAGGAATAATGTTAATAATTCCTATCGTCTTGATCCAGGTTTACTCTGATTTTCTCTATTGTAAGGTAAAACTGAGGCGATTATTAAGTTCGGCAGAGCCGCTCTATCGGTGATTTGTGTAACTAGTAATAATTAAGATCATCGACAGACAATTATATATTATTATTCAAATACACAAATATTAAATAAATTATTCACACTATGAACGAATAATTCCTTACAATTTTAAGCATAAAAAGTAGAGTTATTCAGAAAAAATACTGCTTCTATTAAATACACTCTATACTAATGGCTAATACATTAGATCTTGCCCCATAACATATATCTATATAAGTCAATGATTAAGGCCGTGGCTATTATTGGGATTGTGGCTGTTTGAGAATACATATATATTGTTAGTTGTGTATTGTAGTATTAATCTAATTTCATTTATTTGATTAATGAAAAAGTAAAAATAATAAATATAGGCACTAATGCATTATATTGAGGCAGGTTTACTTATTTTTTTGGGTCATTGAATACTGACGATTAATTCAAATTTAGTATCGATTTCACGAAAACAAACAAGTCAAGTTTGTAATAATATGTATCAGATACTATTGCATAACTCTTTTAATGTTTCCGATATTCAAATTCAGATTTTAAAAATGTAATGTTAAGCTTTTTAGCTTAAATACTTTGGGTCGGTCATTAAGGACAAAACAGGCAAAGTGTGTTTTCTATAAGCCCAGTTGCATATTTGAAAATTGAGTGCATTTCAAGTTGTTGTGCATTTGGAAAAAAAAGGAATGTTATCCTGCTTTTTGTAATTCAGCCTGAAGCCTGTCTTTGCCATTTAGATGCCCGGCCAAATTAGATTGCAAGTCGACGCGTTTATTCCCAGTCACGTTTTGAATAAAATTTTATACACAATTTCAGATATTTCGTTAAAAATGCATTAGAAAATAATGAATAATGATAGAGAACAACACTCACTTCTGGATTGTTTCACATTAATAGTAATTATGTACTTAAAATATATTTATTTTTGAGTCGGATTTTTTGGACAAATTAGGAAGAAATGTGAGTTCCTTTTGTGAGAACTCAGTATAATAATTGTGCAAATCACAAGGTACATTTTTAATGAATGACAACCTCAAACGTCTTGTCTTGTGGAGACATTTTCGGAATTATAAATTCTTTGAAAAGAGACGGAGGTAATGGATAAGGAGGGTCTTTTATCGTTTAATTTTTCAGGCGCCGGAATAAGAGTTTGTGAGACACCTGGAAATGAATAAATTATATTTACTCGCTACTGTATTTTCACAATTTTTACCAAATGGCTAAATGTAATACTTATTTTGAAGATATTAATTTACTGATTATCTAGAATATTCATACGTTACAAGATTCAGATACTCTATAATAATAGAATTTATTTTTAAAATACATAACAGGGTACAATCCAAGGAGACACGGTAATACCGCAGTTCTCATCGAACACGGTAAAAAGAGAAATAAAAAACATTTAAAGCTTATAAGAAAGAATAAAATATAGTTGAACAATATGAACTGATAGATTATATATAGTAAATATAATAAAATTTGGGATTGATATAATTGGGTCGATAAATTGATTTGTTCATAAATGAAAAAAACCTTCATGTGGACGATAATAGAACATTGACGATCAAATGGTCAGTAAATCACATTTTGATCGAATTCGGACAGTTTTATATCTTCAAATAATTGCGAACGTATAGTTTTTTTCACGAGAGACATGAGAATATTTCCAAGAAACCTCTTATCGGTTTTTATTCCATTCCGGAAAAGCAGACATCTGAAGACATTTATTGTCTACCCTCTTTATGACCGATTTATTACTCCTTTCAAAATATGTCAATCAAATATTTCATCATGTCGTGATATGTCTATTTGAATATTTGATCGAATATTCGATATATTATGGTTTTGTATTTGATTATGGCATTATAAATTTGAATGTGATTTCGCATGCGATGATACGTTATTAAGTTGATTAGTATACAATGTTTCAACAGGAGCGGAATATTCAAATTTGAAGTAAATGATTATTTAGAAAAGAAATCTCACAAATCACCTCATCGGTTATTTGTTGGTACATCTACAATCTTTCAACGTATTTAATATAATTGTTTGTTAAAAGTTGAGACTGCGATTCAGTGATAGAGCGTTTAATCTCCTCTTTTATAGGTTGGGCGGTCGTAGGATTATTAAGCTGAGATTTTGAGTACATAGAAAAAATCATAGAAAAATTATTCACAAAATACTACAATCTAGGCGGTCGATTTTAATCGCCCAATCTAAAAATTACATTAACAAAGAAATTACCAACATATCTGCAATAATGTCGTTATTCCACGTGACACGCAACACCGATGTGGATATTATCATGTTTTTTTATATGCAGTTTATTTAGATTAAAATTTGGGTATTTTCTCAAAGAAAAAAAAAACAATTTACCTACATACATATATTTTGCTGATTTATTGGGTTACCCTATAAATATCATATTACGTATATGAATGTAGATGTATAATAAAATAATATCTATCGATTTTATAAAAAATACCATAATGCATAATATTTAATTCTGGTGTATTGGTAAGTTTTTCAGTATACACATTAATACATACGAAATCGCATAAAAGTGAGGCATTTTATAGAACAATATATGTTTTGTTAATTCTAATAATTCAAGTTTGTAACAGTATTTTTACTCTTAACAAAATTGGTTAATTTAAAAGGATGCCAAAATTGTAAGTAGTTCACGAAGTATCAGAAAATACTTGGAAAATATCCCAATGAACTAGAAAGCTCTTGAATACTCGAGGAGGTTTTTTAAAAGACTAGAAAGGTTTAGGCAATTGGATATAATATTCGATAAATAAATCGGTACTGAACCTGAACGAGCGAATCGCTAAAATATTTATAAATAATTTTTCATTAAAAATAGTTCATATATTCATAAGACAATTCATAAGACAAATGCTTTTGTGGCTTTAACTATTTATTTACCCGTTTCGTGTAACTATGAATTTAAAATGTGTACATAATACATATATGCATTTGATTTGGATTGGATTTGACATGGATTTGAAATGAGATTTGATGGATATCAAATCTTATTAATAATTAGTTTTAATTTGTTGTAATTAATTCATATCAAATAAATAATCTTATAAATTATTTGAGATAAAAACAAACTTTCCACTTCATTTGAGTAAAAGCTTTAATGTGTACATGTATGTATTTTTCACATAAAGATATTTCGTGTTAACTTTGTTACTTGTACAAAGTATATATTAGATTATCAATACAACGTTCAACGCGAGGAAGAATAAAACAACTTTCTAGACTAAAATACGACAGAAAAGTTAAGGCCGACCACCTGTCATTTTTACAGGTTTAGATGTATTATATTTTTAAAACTGCCGAGTTTCGTATAACCATGACATTTAACGTGATGGGGAAAATGCACGTACCAACACGGTGCATATTTTATAGGGTTTGTGGGAAATTACCTTTGCAGATGCTCTCTACTAGTTTAAGGGTTGTTTTTGTAGTAACCGAATGTGTAGAATTAAGCCCGACTGTCTTTATAATCCAATAGTGAAGTGTTAATGAAGACTAATGGGATGTTGGCTTCCTTCCAAGGGATGTTCACTTGTATCGTGTTCTAATCACCACCCCTTTGACATGGCCAACTTTGCACTGAACAAGCAAGCGTCTTCACATACTTGGAAATGAGCCAAACAATTAAAAACAACCTTTTTTCAACAGTCAAGAGTTAAATAAAATTAAATAATATTATGATATAGGTATCAACGATTTATTTTTTTACTCTCCGGTTAATGTTGAAAATTCACGAGGGTCAACATTTAGTTTACCCAAAACCTGCAAAATCTGAATAATAACTTTTATTTGGCTTGAAACTTTCATGCCCTATTATGCCGATAAATTACACTTTCGGGTTATATGTACATATTTGCCAGAAAACCATTATTATATAGCAGTTTTCAAAATTCTATCTATTCGGCGGTGTTTTTTAAAGTATCATTTAACATTGAGAAATTTTGAATTGTTATTGAAATAATGGAAAAAAGTTTTATAATCAAGCTATAATCGCATTGAAAAAAGTGTATGGATAATTGTATTGAGTAAACAATATTTTGATATGGTAATCAAACTATAAAATTGAATGGTATTGATTGTTTTTTGACCTACTTTTCTAACAAGATGCGTGATGGGACTGTCGAAAAACATTTTTTTAGGATAATCAGGTTGACCCCGATTTAGTTAACTACTTTAGATTAAGACCCTTAGGTAGACTTTGTTGTACAATAGTAAATAATGTAATGACCTAATTTGTCCAATACACGTGGACCTCCTTTTCGATATCACTGTAATTTAATAGAAGAATCGAGAGGTAAAACAACAAAATAGTAAATACAATACCAGCCAATCTAGGGAAAACTTACTAGAGATATCACTTAAAGTAAGAATACACTGCACGAATATAACAGGATTACTAAAACTAACTTCTTCAAGCTCCGTAACAAAAAACAACCCTCTGTAATGTCTTATTTCATCACCCAGATTTATATTCTGATCAAATTCGCCACTTTGGTCAAGCATCTAAAATATACTAGGTATACCAAATTAATAAATTAAAACTGTAATGTATAAACATGTAAATTTTATAACTGAATCGAATATAAACAAAATATGTTCTCTGGGATGGAAAACGAGTTAAATCAATGATTCGGACTGAAACATAATAAATATCCCGATTCTGTTTTCTTTGCATTAGAATTGTTAAACTAATATACTAATAACGATATTGAGTATGCATATTTTTTATATAGTCATACTAACTGATAAAAATTAACGAATACCGACTAGGAGGAGAATATTCTTCATAAGAAGGGTTTTTATTATATGTACATATACATATTTATATACTTTGTTGTGTGTAAAAATATAAATATAAGAACAAGAAAAAAATGCTATACTAGCCAAAATATGTATATTTTATATAAATATTTTGTTTCGAAACTTCACAGAGTTCTTGAATGTCTATTAGTCGAAGACTCAGCAGGGCGTAAAATTATAGTCTTTTTTGCCTTTCCCAACACATCTTATCTCCGTCATATACATATATATTTATTCCGGGTATGAAAATATTGTGTATTGGAAATTTTATTCATACATTGAAAGGTTGATGCGTTTCCTGGAGTAGAAATTTGTCATAAAAGAAAAATATTACTTTACGTATAAGGAAGAGAATTCCTGTCGATTCAAAAAAGTATTCCGTTTACATAAAGTTTCCCACTTTGCGAACATTATTATTTTGCTTGAGAAAACTCCCAATAAGTAAGTAATTATCCTTCGCAATTGGGTATAAAAGAGCTTCCTATGTTAACAGAGGATCCAAAAAGTCATCTATTCTCAGTAAAAGTTAAAAAGCTCTACGACCAACATAAATTTCCCGATTAAACTGGTCGAAAGTTATTCCCCTCCCGCCCAATATTTTAGAAGTTCTGTAATTCTATTCCCTTTTCTAAAGAAAAAACAAAATTAAAATTGTGTTAGAGAAGCGTTAATAATAATTTGAGGAATACTCATTAACCAGGTTTAGTGTTTGTTAATTAATCACCATTCTTTATCGATGGGTAAGTTCGCTTCGCTTTGAAAAACGATATTATATCAGGATTTGTTTATTTTAATCAATGAATGAATACGGAGAAAATCTATTAAGTCCTATTTGGAGCCAATTGAGTTTAATTAAAACTCTAAATGGCTTGTTTGTGTGAAATAGTACCTGTATTAAACCGGTATTCATTTCGCCTTGTTGGCTTATTTTATATTGTTTTAATGAATCTTAGCACTCCTCCAAGGTGTGTAAATCAATAGTCAGTTTCGTATTAAAAGTATTATGTATTTTGTCGTTTTTAGAAGAAAATGAACAGCATTTACTTACACCGATTTTAATTAAACCTAGCCGAGCTCGATGTATATAAACTTTATGGTGGTTTACAAATTTCAATCAGAAAAGGAAAGAAAGTGGTGAAAAATTGAGCGTCTATATTTTTCGTGTAAACCCCGAGGCTATCTAAGTATAATGGAACTCCTTGAAAAGTTTTCAGTTCATTGAAAATTAGTGTAACGAAGGAGAAAAACACCAAAATTTGGTATTTCTTTTAGTATTTAGATACTGGTCAAATCAACAAGGGTCATTCCGATGTAACTTTTAGTCATCAAATGTGACAAGTAAGGTAAGTCTTAATGGACCTTAAGATATTTGAAATTTTTAGATGAAAGTCTGATGGCGTTGTTCAATTATTCAGAATGTAAGTATGTGTATGCACATAAATACCTGAAAAAACAAAATGAGTCATAATCTCAAAAAATCACCTTTATTGTGTAAAATAACGTTATTGTAATAGAAAAAGGTTTTATTTAATTATTGCCGCATCAAAATTAATAATACATAATGTGTTTTTTTATGTATCTTGTACTGCAACTCATATAATGATTTTTTTGAGTGATTGAACTTCAAGTATTTTTTAAAGCATTTGCTTTAATTTATAAATATTAGTTTAATTTTATATTTATAAATGTGTGATAAATTGATTTTAGTTTTAGCAAAAGGGTTGCTTTGGGTGCCATGATGAAATATCCGGATTCTTGGGTAAATGGTTAATGATGAAAACGGTTCTGTACAGAGGAAACCCATTGTTAGAATTCTCTAATGGAAATGTCTTGTTTAACAACAAATTTACCCTTGGTAAACAATCGTTTCCACTGGATAAGAATTTTCAATTAGCGCATTGGAAATAAGAAAAAAATGCTTATACACTTTTTTCTTGAGTATTTGGAGAGTTTTGAAATGATCATATAAAAATCTAAATAAAAAACTGGTTTATTTTATTGAAAAGCATTTTTTATACATATGTATATGAGTTTAGTCGGTAAAGGTTTGATTACACCTTTTATTCGGTCTACTGGACACATTAAATTATTATAATTTCCATGTTTGATTTCAAATTGACGGACAATTATTTATAATTTACACATTCAAGGCTCGTCGTTGCAGAATTAAAAAAAAATCTTATAGTAATAACATTTGAAAGAACATGTGTATATAAAAACTTATATGCCCATTTAAGGGTTATTTCAATTTTTTTCGAAAAAAATGACTTTTATTTAAAACGGTATTATAAAAAAAATAGAGACATTTCTGTTAGAAGGCGATTTAAGTGATAAAATCATAATATTAATATAATATTCAATTGGTATTATAATAAAATAATTAATAATGACGTAATACAGATTATGCCTCTTTTTGGTAAAACAAACAATTTTAATCATCTTGATCATATTATTATAATCAATTATGGATATCAATATCTAAAAATATTGTGACTGATATGAATGGACAATTTATGTATAGGTACATACGCCCTTATTCCACCCATCCCTTCAATTACTGAATTTATTATCAGAGTACATATATTCTATTCTCTTTAAAGTTTCTCATATTTTACGATAATACATTATTCATCAATCGTACTGAATCAATGTATCTATTTAAGTAAATATTGAATGAGTTTTAATTAAAGCGTTCGTTTTCAAACTAAGTTTTATTTGCTCAACTTTTGACTAGTTTCATATGAGTACCATTTTGTGTAAAAAAATAATAATGTTTATCCAATGAGAATATGTATATGTAATTTCATATAAGCTCAGTTGGTATATAAAAGAACCCCTCATATTTGACAGGATGAATATACACAAATTCAGGAGTACATGGGGTGAGAATTTCAGTATTGTCTTATTCATCGTGGGGGGCTCAAGTTCAAGTATTTTGCATGGAAATGTTTCACTACATATCAAAAGAATTGAATACATAAAATAAATATTCACAAAGCCACACACAAACGGTGTGAATATATTGATATAAATATTTTTATTATGATTAAAAAATGCATATTTTGAGGGTTCATCGACATAATTATTTATACTTCTTCAATTTAAAGAGTGACTTTTACTTGGATGAGAATAAAATTATTCACAGAGCGGCTTTGAATTACATCAGTATTCACTTCTCTATAAAATAAAAGCAAGCCAGGTGTTGTATAGAAATTCTCATATCATAGTAAGTAGTAAAAAAATTGATATCTTCATCACGAATATTAAATGCCACTAAAATATTAACGAGCTTAGTAAGTCATAAAAGTTTCGGGTGAATTTTTGTGGTAAATAAAGTAATTATTGGGCGGTCACGTTCTTAATTAAGTTTAGTTAAGTGATGGCTAGAGGGGTTGTCGTTGGTTACCAAAGACAACCCTTATTTATCAATTATCGCTGTTATTAAAATTCTCATACCTTTACCACGATATTGTTGTTAATATTTATAAATAAATGGGGCCAAGAATACGTTAAAAGAAGTCAAAAATATGGGAGACAAAGATGAATTTACCACCAAAGGTTTGGTATAACAGCCACTTGGGGCAGTGTTTTTACCGCTCGTACTGTTTATCTGTCACTTGTCGTGCGTAATTCAAATTTGCTTGCTACATTCAACGACAAATAATATGTCACCATACAAACGATTTAAGCTGTCATTTCTGATGTTTTCATCTCTGTATGGGCTTTTAGGGATTAATATTGCCACATCTGTGAAGTATATGTATAATATGCGCATGTAGTAGTGACGATAACGTTCCGATATATGAAAACAATACGCATGACAAGTTCATTGGATGACACCCTTATAAGTAAAATAATACTTTCAGCGTACACGCTCCGAAAATATTTTCACTACATATTATTTGGATGGATTGACCTTATTTTATTATTATTTTATTAATGTTACACAATATAATCCATAAAGTTGCTCCACTTGACTCAATAACCGCCTTAGATTCCATTAAACCTGGATCGGGATATTATTATTCCAGATCTTCCAGACACAATAGCCGATAGAAGAAAATTTAAATATAAGATTCAAGCCCACGAACACAACATGAGAATCAAGTTTAGTAATAGTCAAGTAAATACATAATCTTGCATTTGAGTCAATTACATACACAATGACGTTCTCCAAAAAGTTTAATTTAAGGAGAAAGTTGGCATTTCCTCTGAAACAGTAGTTAAATCCTGAAAATGATGATGATTTAATAATTTCTAAAGATGGGACTTTTATACCTTTGGGATCTTCACTCTTGATCTGAATACATTTTAACTTTCAAACATGTGGGATTTCCAAACGTCGTAAATCTTATTTCTCAAAATATATTCCGAAACTATAGAAAAGTATGAATCTTGTTTTAAACTATAAAAATTTATGTATGGTACATGTTCAAATTTAGTTATTATTATAAAAACCACCGAGAGCATAATTAATCACGGATTTAATTTTACAGGGTGAAAAAAATTAACCCAACAATAACCGCAAATATGCAAGAAAAATTTCCCATTTTCTGTTAGATTTAATTTGAATATTGAAAACATTTACGAGACGGAAAATATTTTTCCAATTTGTATTCACAAAATTAATACACCTCTCTTTTTTGTTTGTTTTTTTTTGTGGAAAACAATCGACGCTTTTATTTATGAGTATAAAGAGATGTAAATAGAAAAGTTTTTGTTTGAGGAAAAAGATTGATAAAATTTTCTTGATCAAAATTGAGGCCCCGCTGTGAATTTATTTTTTCGACGATTTTATCTCACGCAATCTTATAATGAAATATATTAAGAGTGTTGATAAAGTATTTTAAAAAAATATGGACGCCTACCTTTATTATTTAATTCAATAAAGGCAACCTGTTTAATATCAGCCTCTTTCTTAATGGGAATATTCATTGCTTTAATAATTTCAGTCCAAATTGGTACCCATAAATAAACATTCATTGTGCATTATTTTGTCAAATCGAATCAAGGAGCTTAATAATTGATTATATCAAGAGAAATTTATAGGTCAAAGAATATGACAGGCGAGAAGGCTATAAATTATTCAAACATTTTAAAATCTGCATTATTGCATGTATTAATACAATAAAATGAAGTTAAATATCATTAGAATATAATTTAATAAATAATGTGAGCTTTTATAATTTGACATGACGTTGATGATTTTAATCATTAGTAATAATATTTTATAAAAACCTGTTTTCCTCTTGATCAATTTTTCAAGCATATATTTTTTGTTCAAGAATTTGGCTAGATTAGGTGTAAATTTTTCACGTTATCATATTTTTTTCATATAAAAGAAGTAAAGGGATTTATATAATATGGTATTTCTTACTATTTAGAAAGGGTATAATTAAATTATATGTAGTAATATAAGATCACCAGAATCAACAAGGCAAGATGGTGATTAAAGTTGTGATAAAGAACAGAAGCCATGGTTGTTATCGAAGGATCGGCGAGAATTTGTCTATTTATTCCAACAACAAGATTAGAGTTATATTTATGGTGTAAAGTTTAGTAGGCTCGTAAAATTATAGAGTAAAACAATTGTTTTATAGTTTGATTAGATAGGTTGTCGTAAAAGAAGGATTGAGTAATAAATAAACGCGTTGTCTTTTATGGTCAAGATCTTTGGTTATCTCAACCTCCTCATCATGAGGGTTGGTTTCGTTCAAACACCCTCGGACACCGCTTTAATAAAATTGAAATATCTACCCTTCCGACAGATATTACTAAAATATCAAAGGGATTCATTTTATTTATAGTTTATTTTTATTACAAATAATTCGTAATGAACCAACCGGCGACTTTTTGTATCTGAATATATTGTGAATAAGAAATTAATTAAGTCCATTATCGATAGCTAACAATAGATTTGTAGCATGATTGCTTGACGGCAAGTTAATATCGAGTTACAGAAGACATTGTCTATAAAAGACTGCGAATTACGAAACGTCCACATTCTTTCATTCTCACACATACATATTTGAGAATGTAATGGTTTCAGTTTACTGTATCCGAAGACACTATTGTGTTTGCACCGTAATCTACTATACAAGAAATCCAATTTTCCTTCCTGCACAGACATTTGATTCGCTTATCGAATGATGGATTCAGTTTTATTTTAAAAATCGTTAATCTTTTGGAATGATTCTATAGAAATATTTCTTTCAATACATTTCAAATTAATTAGCTTTAGAGGCAAGAATATGTCAATAACACATTTTCGTAGACAAGATTTTATATAAAATATACGTAAATAAGAGTAAATATGTGTTACATTTACGTCAGTATTATGCTCTAATGAAAATAAAACTGTTCATTCTAAGAAATGTATGAAAGGAAAAGGTAATTTGGGCATAAGTGGAAGAATTTGGCTATAATTATGGACTAGTTGAGGAATCTTACCAGATTCATTGCTGAAATGTTACACTAGTGATGATGATTATATTAAACAACTTGACGAATCCAAAGATAACATGATTTCTTTGAATATTTTTAAAGACGTGTCTGATGAATAAAAACGGTAAGATGTATCTTAAGAGGCCTTGCTTCGAGTGAAAGCCTTAAAAAGTGCAAAGCGACGACAAGCTTGAGGATTTGAATAGAAGTATCTGCTGACTTGGCCGACCAGGTCACCATTAATTATTTATTAAACCCAATAATCATCAACAAAATATTTATATTTTAATATAATTATACGAGTATTTTATTTAATTATTTATTTACAGCCCGAGGAGCTTTTTTGAGAGTGTTTTTTTTGGACAAAACAAAGTGTTAATTGTCTGTCGGTGATCTTAACTATTATTAGTTACACAGGTCACCGACTTAATAATCAGTATTTACCTTACAATCCAGGAAATCATAGTAAACCTGGATCAAGAGGTTCCATCGGGAATTTATTAATATTATTCCCGATCTTCCAGTCGTAATAACCGATCAAATCAATTTATAAAAAAATGATTTGAGCGGGATTTGAACCCATAACTACAGTATATGTAGCGTAGAGCTATAACGATGGTCATGATATTTGTATTTAATAAATAATTTTTAATTATGTACTTATTGAAATTGTATATATTCATTGTTCGCTATATTTTTAATGATTTTATATTTAAGAAGAAAACTACTAGTCTAGTTAAGATTGCTTTCCCATCCTTATATTATTATAATATAAAAATATGTTTTAAAAAAAAAGATATGTCAAACTCTAATGATATTTAGTTTATTTTATCTTTATACCTTATCTCTTAATATAATATGTATTGTCACAGTGTTCAATCAATATTATAAATAGCAAAATTTGTATTCCATGGTTTCATGGCGATCATATTCACCGCTTTATTACGCGCTAGATCAACGATCATGGTTTTGATTTTGGATCAAAAAATATATTTAATCCATATGTATTATATGCCACCATATGTACATATATATGGAAAACTCAGATAGTGAAATAGGTCTTGGCTGAGATGTACTGAAGTGGAATAATGTGGGTGTTGGAAATGTGATAAGTTGAATGTTATCAGTACAATAATATATATGTATATATTTAGTATCGATCAGCTTGGTGCTTGTTGACCCGCTTTAATCAAGTCTCCCTCTCAGTAGTGCCGTGACAGCCTCTTCATCCTCGTGTGGGTGGATATAGGGGTGGCTGTGTGGGGTGTGTGGGCTGTGTGGGCTGTGGGGTGTAGGGGTGTCATCCGGTCAGATCGAGCCAACAGTAATTATCACATTGCCACTTCCGACATTCCACTAAAAAAATCTACCCTGCCTTAAAGTCACCCTCGAATCATAAACCGATGGTCACACTTTTATCAATTTACTGTTTCTTATAAGATCGAAATAGGTTTTATATATTGTAGGGGAAAATATGATTTTTTCATGACGTGTAAAATGTAGCAGGATGCTTCATTCATGCAATCAGAGATCGTATGTAAGGGATCAAAGGAACACCTATGTTATTATGGGGTACATGGTGTGGGAGGCCTTTTCTATTTACCCTTGAGGGATCATTACCACCAACAATGAATGGACGAGAAACCCAACCAGCTTTACCACGAATCATTAGATTTTGGGGCCAATAGATAATCCATAAAAAATACACCATAACACCGCAAAAAACCATGTGGAAATGGCATAAAAATGGCGTAGTCAGAAGTTTTGAAATTCATTCATTATATTTGTGCTAAGTACCCATTATTTTTTGAAGTTTGTAAACCCAAGTGGATTGGCGCTCCCATTATTCTCTACTCTCTAAATAAGGACGCTCTGCATTTGTAAGTGTACACGCAATTAAAAGCATTATACCTACTGTGTATACAATGTATTAAATAAATACATTTTCTTCAATTATTCCGATATTATCAAATTTGCTTTTTGCCACTTATTCGTATTCCATCGCGATTCGAGTATACCGTATTTATTTGAACTATTATTTGATATCCCGGATATTTTTTTAAGAGCCACCTAAAATTATTACCGAGGGGGGATTTTTTTTAAAAAAGGCCATTTCTGTAAAAATCTATCCGAATCTGTCACGACCAATTAGATTCATTTGAAACGGGTATTTTTTATGAAAAGACGAGATGATGAGAATAATATCACATTTTCCGGCCTGTCCGCTGGAAAATGTTAAGAGAATTATGATTGATAACTTCAAATTAAGTCAATATGATGATATAAAGATCGTTATTTATTAGATATCAGTTTCAGTCATGATTTACTTTGCCACCCACAAAATCAACCCTCAATTTTCAATCAGTAGTATAATGGTATACAAGGTGGACTTGAAATAACTGAGAATATTTTAAGGGGTGGTAAGGTATCGTAAGATTATTTTAAATAATTAATATTAAAAATATTAATAATATTAATTACGTATTTCAGACACAATATAAATGTAACAATCACTACTGAGTACTGAAACTAAGAAAGAGCTGATTCCAAGATGGTGGCCCAAACCAAATTTTAAAGTTTTAATAAATAAAAATTTGTTTTTTTCAAAAAAAATATTCAATTTATTTTTTTAAATTATTCTTACGATACCCTACAAGCCCCCTAAAATATTCTCAGGTTTTTCAAGGCCACCCTGTATACATATATGTTAAATTTAGTTTAAAGCATTACAAAATACATTGATTAAATTATCCATAAATTGATGATTTAATTATATGCAAAAATAATTCCTCCTCCTTATAAACACGGCGGTGGTATATAAGGAGGAACACTGGATTAAAAATGTTTTTCGTAGTTTGTTCGTACTTTTGTACCTATTATAAAAAACTGAAAATCTGATATATTTTCAAATAAATTATAATTAGAATTTTATTTTAATGTTCGCTTAATAAACAATTCGGATAACGAATAAGGTCTTGGAATGGATTATGTTCATTAACCGACGATGCACTTTAGGTTAAAAGTATGACACATCATTACAATCAGTTTGAATAGGTGTACGTTATTGTGGTGGACTTCCATTCTTGCAGTAATAATTTGTCTCGCTTAATGTATATACCTCGAGGTGGAAAATATAAAAAAAAAGAAAAGCGGGAATGGAGACTCATGAAATGCTGAAAACTATATGTAGGGTGTGACAAATACAAATCTGAATGGATGAACAAAGGCTGTGCATAATTTATTATCAGCAATTAAAATATGTGTAATAATATCAATGTTATTGTAATTCAATTTCATTTGAATTAATATAATAGCTTCTGTTTTCAAATCAAAGCTTTGAGTTATTATTAGAAGCCGATGTTTTTTTAGTAAAATTATATTTGTAATTTCATCCGGGCGAAAGTTTTTCTCTGTCACTGAATGCGGGCATTTCAATTAAACTTTTTTGTTTTTCTTGGAACTTTGAAAAAGCGTGTAGAATTAATCAAATCATTTATCTCTCAATTTTGCTCTAAATATTAATTATCGGTAGTTTTTTTTAGTAAAAAGATGTTGATGACACATATAAAAAACAAGAAACAAAAATATAAACACATAATAACAACTCTTCTTGTACATATTTCAATATGTGAATCCTGACTAAATAAATAATTTTTACAATATACAACATGTCTTTTATTCAACTTAAAATAATGTAACACAACCACTCCTTCATTAATGGTCGAAGTTGGCGAGTTAAATTTTTGAATTATTAAATATTTGAAAAAGTTTGAGTATCTTACTTTTTTACATTTTAGGTGATTGACCACTTGATTTGAATTTGTATTATTGGAGAAAAACGTCATAGAATTCACGAATCAACAATAGTACGTAAACAAAAACATAATCTCAAACGGAACACATGGTCAGCAACCTGAGACATTGTGACAACATAGTGTTTACAATTAGTTGTTGATGCAAATACGGTCAGCGACCTTACGCGTTATGACAACATAGTTGTTGTTGTTATTCATTTGAACTTGACCTTGAAAATGAATTTTGTTTTTGTTATTCTATGATGACATCATATATGCACTTATTATAACAACCGAAGATTCACAAGCTGTCATAATATATTATTTTATTATTATTAAATATTTTTTTTATACAAAAAAAATCTTATGCCCCTTCTAGTATATTTTTTTAATGATTGTATTGGAATTAAATATTCGCCTTTAATTTATTTGAAGTTCAACCAAAGACAGGTTGTGTAACCTTATAAGGTTACTAAAATTAATACTTGACAAAAATGTATTCATCACATATATGAATTAATATGTACCTATCATATTTTTGCTGTAGGTTAAATCTCCACTTTAAGCCGTAACATGTATTTTTTTAACACGATCATAAAGTGTACATCGTTCTTTTTAAATAAAAATATACAGTGTATATGGCGTAAAGTTGTTCGGTGTGTAAGGGCTTAAGTGCAACCAGGCATTGAGTAAAGGGGTAAAATGCACCACCGCGTCGTCGACAACCCCCCCAACGACTATTTATATTTTTCACGGGCCTTTCACAAAATCTCCTTTTATTACAGAAATGTATGTAGATGTACATATGTAGGTTGAAATTTCAACGAGAACAATTCAAATCTGTCTTGAGAAGAGAGCGGGCAAGATTGATCACCGGCTTAGAAGAGTGAAAACCGTTTGATTCATTAGTTACATGTTTTAACACAAACGAGAATGCCATTTCAAACGAAAAGGAGGTTTAAAATGTCGCACTTGACACCAGATTACATCCTAAAAGTGTTATATATACAGGTTTTTCACTTCAAACTCGCACTGCTTGATTTAAAATTAAACCATTTTCATATCAAATTCAATTTTTTACATTTCAATTTCACCCTCGAAGAATTTCCTGTAGTCATACACATTGGATCGAATATATTGAACTCCAAAATATATTTTAGAATATGTAGATTAGCATCTGTGTGAAGATTTGAATAATCTCAGTTTTATATTAGAAAAGTTGTTGTGGTTGATACATAATTAATCCGCGACCAACTTCACGTCGTTGTATCAAATCTTGCCTTTGTCTAGTTATTACTTTTCTATTGATTTATCATTTTTACATTGTGTATTTCATTTTATTCTTTGAAGTATAAAATAATCGATCAATCGATACGTTTGCTTGGTGGAAATTCTACAAGGTTGAAATTGAATTTGAAAAATATGAAAAAGGTTTGATATCGAATTCCTCAAAAATAATATGTAAGTACATTATTAATAAACGACATATATACGAAGATTCACAAACTATCATAATAAATTATTTTATTAATATTAAATATCTTTTTATACGAAAAAAATCTTAGGCCCCTTAGTATATTTTTTAATGATCGCATTGGCATTACATAATTACGATAAAAAGATTTTAGTTTGAATTAAAAACAAGTTGTATATAAAAAGTTAATTAAAATTTCCAGTTAACTAAATCAAACATGATGTTATTAAAAGTATTTACGTCAAAATAGATTTGCATATAATGGAGGATTAACATATTAACATACCTATAGACAAGTGGGTGCACAACCTGATGAAGCATTGGATATTGCTTTATTGATAATATTTTTTTATTCGAACTCTTTGATACGTGCTGGTAATACTTTAAGCTTGTACGTGTTCGAAAATAAAATAAAATTGTTTGGGGACCAAAAATCAGTCACAGTGAGAGAGTATGAAATGAGGGCATTGTCATGTTTGGTATTTCTCTTGTAATAATGATAGTGAGGGATATGTTTTATATTCTGTTAGTGTCACACCAGGTCGACATATAATAATGCCTTGTACTCTTGTACAACACACTCGTCCTTAACCTATAAATTATTTGCCATACTCATATACCGAATTGAATTAGGCCCATTTTTATACCAAGGACACAACACCAAAAATAATGGCCCACCGCAAATTGACCCTTTGAGAATGAACAACTCATCATTTTTTATATTATTAAATTCGCTTGCCCAGTTAATTAAAATAATAGCACAATTTCAACACTAGTGGCAATTGTGTTATAAAATAAATAAAGGGATGAGAGTATGGGACTATTAGGGCTTTTTGAGAGGGTTTTTACAAATTTGGTTTTTTAAACAACAACAACGTGTTAATTTTTTTGTCTGTAATCTTAACTATTACTAGTTACACAGGTCACCGACTTAATAATCACCTAAGTATTTACCTTAGAATACAGAAAATCAGAGAAAACCTGGATCAAGACGATCGATTTGGATTTTATAAATATTATTCCCGATCTCCCAGTCATAATAACCGATCAAATCAATTTAAAAAAAATCACTTGAGCGGGATTTGAACCATGCATTTTATCCCCTGATATTTTATGCCGGTAGTATAATAGTGTATTGGTGCTTATACGAATAGACTAGAGCTTAGTAGTATTGGTGGACACGCATAATGCCGTAAAATAGCTGTATTTAATATAATAGTGTAATGAGAGTGTGTGTATACAAATAGAGCGGGTGTACACCAATACAAACAAACTCTAGACGTCCAGCTCTATTCGTATTCGCACTAATATTATCAACTCCAGCACGACTCACTAACATACTTCGAGTATCAAATCTATTCTTTCTCATAGGTTATCGTTTATTATTATAAATGAATTATTGTCTCGTGAAATCTCAATATGATTTGAATGCTCACAGTTAACTTCGAATAAATAAATTTGCAATTGATTAAACTAATATGCTAAGTATTATAAAATTATAGAGTACTCTTGTTGCTTCTGAATAAATTTCACTGAACGATATTTAATGATTAATATTCCCACCTTTGTGTGTTCCCTATTATGTACTTACATAATTGAATACCACTAATTATACGGACCAAATATAGGCTTTCACTAACGTAACTAATTTCTAACAAAGCATGTAATATTATTTATTTGATATTAAATTTATTTGTAATTTGTAGTTATTTGTATTTTCTTTGTAATCCTTCAAACTTTGTTTTAGCGTACAAAATATAATAGCTAAAAGCTTTTACTATACGGATATTATAAACCTGTCAACATTATTCAAATACATCCTTTATTTATATTTTAGTAAGTATCTCTCATGTTTTGTATTATATTGTGAAAAAGTTGCAACAACCTTAGTTAACCTTTGCCTCCGGTGATATTGAAGGCTTTTAACGAAAGAGAAGGCTTCTCTGGAGACACTTTGTATTTCTGTATTGTGATATTTACTCGCAAATTTAAAAGGGGTTTTTATCTTGGGAAGTAACATTATCTTCATAAAGAAAACCGTTTGTTTTTACATTATTAATAAAGCCTTTCAGATATCAAATTAGAACATTTTATTTTTTATTACATCATCATTCCTTTTCTATGCCGTAGTTTCAAATAATCGACCTAAATTGCAAAAATTGAAATAAAAAAATCAACCCCATGCATTTGACATATTTTCACAATTTTTACACAAGCTACACCAAAACTTCAAAAAGGGGCTCAAATTATTAATGTGATAAAATATACTCGTATTTTACATTTTTTAAATTTATTAGGACCATGTGTCTTATTTCAACAACAAATGAAATTAAAAGATAATTGAATGTCGTCATAATAAAAGATTCCTGTCAATATGAATGTAAAATATGTTTTTTACTAATTCATATATAAGAATATACAAATCATCTTAAATTTTTTTCATCAATAATATATTTATTTAAATATTAGTGGTCCAGATGCCAAATTAGAACAGTGCAAATTGACTTTTATTGAATGGGATATTTCTAATATATCTATTATGACTTGGATGTAAAAAAAAAATTGTATGTAATCCGATTCTAATTCCCTCGTAAAAAAGTGAATACTTATTAATCAAGTTGGGCAGAGATACTCTGTGAAAGGTTTGAATATATATCATATAATTTCAGTAAAAAATATTTAACTCGTCATTAAAAAATATTAAATACAAATCCATCACAACGGATGTTCGCTTTAAAGTGATATATTATACAATGATATTAATATTTAATATGCAGATGTGTTATTATGCAAATAAAGATATTTGTATATTATAATACTATAAATCTTCACAATAATACAATATATAACTCCTTAGTATAAAAACCTAGATTGGAGAACTTGAATTGAAAACGTTCACTTATTTGATGACGGTTCTAACAAAGGCTTCCAATATCCGAAAGTACGCCATGTCTTCCAATAGTAATTATTCTTTTTTCTCTTCCTTATCTTTCGTTTTTAGTGCTTCAGGTAAGCTAAGAAGCTTCTTTCACACCCACCGATCAGCTTTTTCTCTCATTGACCGACAGAATACGGACAGAGCAACTGCTGTGGAAATGTAAATGACTTTTTCTGAAGGAAACGTACAATTACTTGGTAGTTCGTTTGTATTTGGAAAAACGCATATAACAATGTTAGAATAAACTTTTTTTCGAGTTTCGCATTACTATATACCCCTAAAGATATAAATTCATTGTTTCTGATTTGAAATTTCATCGGATAATTCATCATGTTGGTAGAAGGGCATCGTTGAGTAGTATTATTACTTAAGGGTAGCAAAATGCACCCTGTACACTTTTATTTCGTGTAAAAATATTAAGCTGAGTGCTTAATCATCGCTCCAGGACGTGGATTTATGAAAACTGTATACTAATGCATACACTATTATAATAAAACTGTGAGAATACATGCTTTTCTGTATAACTAAACACGGCGATCAGACTTTAATTTCCCGAAGGTAAAAAAAAAAGAAAAATACCTTATATTAAAAATGCACACTGATTTATGAATCTGAGTAAAATATTTACACATGTTAAATATATAAGATTGAAAGGGTGTTTTTAATAGCCTTTTAATTTTTTTCAAATATACACTAAAGGGTTTTTTTAAAAGATCTCCAGAGGGTTTTAATGTAATGCTTCTGGGAAGTAAGAGAAGAAGTCGTAAATATTCAGGCATCATCATTCGTCAGGCAAATTTTAATACCCCATTTTATATGATGGTAAAAAACTGAATATTCATAAGACATACTACATATATTTATTTAAAATTTTCGCGTGTACGTATCCAACTATACTTTAAAACTATCCGAACGAGTTGATTATATTAAAATTAATTGCAACGACCACATATATGGACTGTGGAGTGTTCAATTTGAAAATCAAGTCGGTGGAGAGTGGAGTTTAATTTAAAACTCAATCTCTACATGGGATTGTTTTAAACATATCATGTCAAGTAAACAATCAAAGAAAAATTTGGGTTAAAATTTATCCCTCTCAAAATATAAACTAAATATATTTTTTATAAATGTACTCACCAAATTATGACATCGCTGTTTGACAAATGAAGTGAGCTTTTTGCATTCAAATATGGAACTGTTCAAAAAATGAAAAAAGCCTCATATTTTATTCAAAATAAAATAAAAAATATAACAAATAACATTTTTAATACAATAGTCTACAGTATCAATGTAAATTATCAATGTTTAATATAATAACGGTGTTATTTCCCAGGTGACCATATGGAGAAGGTATTCCCGCATTTTATCGTTCTTCTGGAATTCAATTTGATACAAATTTGATTCTATATACTAATAAAAATTTTCAGAATAAAATTCTACGATTTATTAGAGACACAAACTAGATGTGTTCATTGATTGAATTTAAGTTCAAAATTGATTACCTACTTCAATTTATTGTAGGTATTCATTAGAACTTATAATTTAAGTTTAAATCAAGCATTTCAGATTATTATTAAGTTATTTTATAAGGCTAGACTTAACAAACAATAGATACGCAAATGGAAAATGTCAATTAATAAAGCATTTGTATAATATATTATAGTATTTTACATTCTGATTTATGATTCTATTAGGCGCTTATTTTTTACTTATATGAAATATCACTGAGGAACAAATATTTGGACAATCAGAAACATCAATTAATGCCAAAAATCACACTCTAATCGTCTATTTATAAAGTACTACGTTTATGAATATTAGAGTGAAATTTTTCTAAATTATCAAGAGAATAAAAAGAATCGTACCTCGTTTTTGTTGAATTCCTAATTTGACTGCTTATTGCTACTAGAATATTTTGATAATTTCTACTATAAAAATTCTTGTACATTGTATAACATCATATATTTATTGGTTTTATTTTTAGTATTTATAATACAATTCTTATTTTTTGGCCCCACCAAATGGAATAAACATTCGTAATAAAATAAATCATGCGATACATCCAGTTTGTTTGAAAATACGAATGTTTAATATAATATGTTTATATCACAATTTCTGACCTCTTTGTAAAAACCAACAGATATTTTCATACTAAACCCAATGTATGTTTATTTTTCTGTATAAGTGAATTTGACAGCTTACTTTAGACAAGCACGAAAAGAAATGCGTGTTTTTGTATCTTTAAAGAGAGATTTCAGTCTCCCACTATATCGGATCTGATGCTCTAGGCTATTTTTCACGGTTTGCTAAGAAAAGGCATGTTGTTTTCTCTAGAACATAAAGGAAACGGTGTATAATATTTTAGTGCAGGAGATATTTTTATATTATTATACACATGATAAGAAAAGAAACAGTACTTGGTGAGTGAACCGTATGAATAAAAAACCGAGACTCTCTTGTGACTTGTGACCTTTAACTAGAAGTGAATTATATTTATATAATGAGAAGTCTGTGGTTTGATTTCGACTTTGTGTTTAGGTAAATTTAGCGTAAAAAACCCTCTTCTTTGAACATCTTCAAAGAAGAGGGTAGACATCTCTAGAGAACAAAAAATAACCAAAACCTCTTAATGGACTCACCCGTTTCTGAATTTTCCTCTTCACTTAAGATTATGATTGCCCATATTAAGCATTCAAGCTTCGAATAATGAAGGTAAATCATTTTAATTATTTTATTAAAATATAGGTAGTTGTTTGTGTGAAAGAAAAAGCGAAGGTGAAGACCTCATATATTACAGGCGTCATCGATATCCGATATTCCATTCATTACCAGCATTACTTTTCTATACTTCCTTTAATCAATCTAATAACTTACAAATATAATTAATAATATCACAAGCAGGACTCATTAGAAAAATATATATGAATTGGTATTTGATGTCACTGTCCATTGTAATTATCACAACATATCAAAGGTATAATAATATATCAGAATCCCCCTTTATCGAGCCATATTAATGTGGCTTTTATTAATAAGTTTATTTATACCATTCGATACAATATTATGGATTGGTTAAAGAGAGTTTCTTTAGCAAAAGTAACTCAACATAAAACATTATAGTCTGGCAACACTGACTGAGAATGACAGAAGCAGTGTGTTTTCAAAATAAGAACGTCTCAGCACGCCTTAAATTACCAATGAAATAAAAAAATATTTATCAAATTTGTAGGTAAAACTATACGTTTTCACGTAACAAACGTGTCAAACAAAGCTGCATAGTATCAAATAAATTGAAAAACCCCTAGCATTTTATTTACATGCCTTTTTAGACATAAATCATATACATTGATAGCAAGCTATGTTATAATTTGCATGTATAACATAAATTATTGTACAAAAATGAGGAAAATTTTAACACATAACATGTCCAACAAGTACAATAAGTTTTAAAAATATTTATTTTAAAAGAGCATAATAATATATGTTAGAGTTGGTGATTTTAATTAACTCAGTCACCTTTTCGATGGAATAATGGATTCGTTTTGAAAGCACTTTGTCATACTTCATTTGAATAACCCCATTTAAAGAATAAAATTATATATTCTGGAGACAAAATTATAAAGATTTTATTAATTGTAAATATTTTTTGCAAATGAATTTTTTCTTGGGATAACATAAAAATATTTTAATAACTGAATGGTTTAACCATGTGTGTTTTATATAAGTAAACGTGACATGTTTTCATATGCGAAATATCCCCAAAAGGGTGATAAATTTAGAATTTCTTGCCACAAACTCACGTGTCTTAAGATGGGAATGGTGTGTCAAATAAATCAATCCTGAATTTCATAGTGTCGGATGAGTAATAGAGAAGGCGTGATAATTTTCAGGCTACCACCGGGTTCATAAAAATTCATTAATGGCGTCGTATAAATGCCAAACACCAAGGGTATTTTCATAATAGACCATTGGATTCATTCAATTTTATACCTATTTATAATCTAAATGATCAGTGTAATACCACATGGGATATAGCACGATGATTTGATTGACTGGGAGATCGGACTTAATCCAGTTTACTCTGGTTTCCTGGATTTTAATGGAAATACTGAAGCGATTATTAAGTCTCGCAGAGGTTTACTTATAACTAGCAATAGTGAAGATCATCGACAGTCAATGAATCAAACGTTATTGTGTCTAAAAATCAAAGCCCCTGGGGGCATAAATAAATAAATCTAAATTTCAATTAACATTAATTGTTGATAGCATTTCTTAATCAAAACACTTCAAGAAGCATATAGTATTATTATTTGGTATATTTTACTCCAATATAGCCTGTTGGTAATTTAGTTATTTCAGATTAATATTGATTTAATTAATATTATTCTCTCTCTTCCAGTTCTTTTCCCCATATTTACTATGTTTATCAAATGCTTACCTACATAGTTATTAAAGAAACAAAAAAGCATAAAAAAGGTGCACTTTATAAATTTAGGCAAAAGACCTCTTTAATTGTGGTTTATTCATTTAAGTATCTTATTGTTTATGTGAACAAAATTAAAATAAACGAACAAAGAAGATATGAATATTAGTAAATAAAATACAAACTATTTTTATATTGCTTACCTCAATAAGAATACAAAAACTTGATATCAAAATAGCTTTATTTACAGATTTGATCAAATAAAAGAAAGGAATGGAAAATAGTATTTGTTTTGACAGTCTAACGCCACGTTTACTTTTCGGTAACGGTATTTTGAACAACGAATGAAATATTTATTTGTTTTGAGAATTTGAAAATTTGCTTTGCTAAAAGGCACGTTCGATATGTGGGCGCTTCAAGGAAAAAACCAAACCACGGTTTAAAATCAAACACAGTTTCAAATAAAAACACGTTTGAAATAATCATTTAAATAGTATTTATAATCGCTTTTATTTCAAGGAGTCTTCAATTAGTATTTGTTGGTTTATATAAAGCCTCTTATAAAATATATATTCACGCTAATTATAATACTTTCCAAAAACCCAACTCAAACACGTGTTCAATAATTTTCATCGTTTGTTTGTTTATAAAATCAGCAAGACACCAAATATGCGTTTGTTTCCTTTCCGTGTAAACTATACACACATTTGCTTTGTATTCAAATGAAAAAAAAACGTAAATTATTGTAAGTTATGCGGGATTTGGAATAACACAAATATTCGAGTCGATCAGCTTTCTGGTACACATTTAAAAAATATAAACATTTAGCCGAGTGAAAATTCACAGAACACCCGTATATTAAGTTAACGAGGCCTTTCGATTATAATGAAAATGTTAAGGAGTTTGTCTTTTGGCGGAAAGATTCGACAATTATCGTTAATACTTTTCACCAAACTACGAAACTTATTAAAAGTGTTTGCGATTGTTCGACGAGGAACTTTTCACACGATTGACGAGTCTAGTTAGTTTTCAGCAAACATATAGTTTAGATTTATTTTAGAGTTATTACACATGTGGGTATTTATAACATTTTTCAAATCAAATCAAGTATATTATCATTCTGAGCTTAATATAAAAATATGTTCATAATAATAATACCAAACGAAAAAGTGCTTTAATGATATTTGAAAAAATGGATATAGAAAAATCACCGCATGAATATTAATAATAAAATTCACTGAAATATTCAATATCTTATTTTTAATGTATAAATTATTATATTTGGTTGAAGAAAAATACACCCACCAATTTCTTGTGGATCTTGTACATCTACGAGAAATTGGTGGGTGTAAAGACGACAATAAATGTGAGGCAACAGCCTATAAAAACAACCACCAGCAGGTTTTTTGTGTGTGTGTGTGTGTGTGTTTCTACCGCCTCGCCGTCTTGCTAATTCCAATTCTATTGCGTGACTCAACGTTTATATGTATGAGTGATGCATGTAATTATGTATGTCGGAATATCGCATGCCGATACTAAATAAAAGTTAAGATAAAAGTTCATTGAAAGAGATATATTATTGATATTTAAGAAGAAATATAATATATGTAATATTATTATATAAAGAATATTTAATTATTTAATCACATGTTCAATGGGGACTGTGGTAACGGTAATCTTGGCGTCTTGGGTTCATATTCTGTTATTTTATGACAATAAATATATATCAGACTGCGATACGACAGTATCGCAGTCTGATATTTATGTGTTTTATTATAAAAATAATGTATTATGATTTTTTTAAATTAAAATTTATATTAATATAATATAGTAAATATTCATACATATAATATTAATTGCGTGTTTTTTTTAGTGTAATATGTAAGATTGTTATTTCGATGTGATTTTATTTATTTATTTGTATTTTTTTGTTCCAGGTGATATTGGTGCTGAAGAGTCTTGGAATGTATCAGATATCTAAAGCAACTGTAGCTGCTCAAATAACTGCTCATGTCCTGGCATACACCAGTAGTTGTATTAATCCTCTTCTTTATGCTTTCCTGAGTGACCATTTTAGAAGAGCTTTCCACAGGGCAGCTTGTTGTGGACCTCCTCCATTGCCTCCTGTAGGATCTAGACCAGCTCCTTCTAAAATCACCAGGACTACAGCAAACGCCAATGGAACTTGCACCGATGTAGTTTAAGCTGATTTCACCATATTTCTAGTACAAGCTTAATTTTGTAGATTGAAATAGAATACCCTAGTGATTTATCTCATTGTCAAATCTCGTATTACAATACCAAATTTGTCACCGTTATGGCCCTAATTTGGTCATTTCAGACGAAATATTCCATTGGCTTTGTTATCCAGAATTGAGGGCCGTTAGGATATTGATTAAGACTCAATTGGGGCCAAAACCAATTCGAGTGTGTAAAATGCATTTAATTTTCTATAAAATTATGTACATATTGTAAATAAGATATTTTTGTATATATGTATGTATCAAATTGTACACGTTTTTTATTTGCTTCTTTTGTCATTTTTATATAGGAAAACTAATTTTAAGCTTGTGTGTATAACGAATTATTTATATGTATATTAATTTTTAAGATATTTATTAAAGATTCATAAAACAAACCCCCTCTTGCCTTGAGCCCGGTAAGGGAGGCTTTGTTTTTTACATTCTTTAAATTAAATTATTTAAATGGAATATGCAAACAACGAAGTAGCTAGTTGTTCGCATACAGGTATATTATTGTTATAGTAAATTAATAAATATCGGCACAAAATAAACTGTTATTATTGAATAGTCAAAATTTTAAATGTAGATAGGTAGCGCATAGGATATATGTATAATGTTGTCGATGAATAATAAAAAAACTATATTTAAAAATCCAATGCGTTTTAATTACAATATAAATATTATTCAATTTCCCATCGTCTTATGAATATAAAATGGAATTAAAACAACATTTATCTTAGAATATTACTTCTAGCAGTATTAATAAACTCTGAAACCTTGTATATGTAAGTAAGTAATGGGTGTCTTGTAATTTTAATGAAAAGGAAATAACAGGAACATTAAATATCACGATATTATTAAAATAAAAAAAGTGACGATACTGGATTTGGATTATGGTAAAATTACGAAAAAGTATTATGATAAATAATATTTGTATTAAATAAAGATTTTAATATGTTTGTATGTATTCGTTATATTTTTTAATTATTTTTATTTTATTTTATTTTACATATAATATTATTATAACATACTGCAGTACCACTAGAGCATTACGGGGGATCCCAAGTCGCCGTGATGATAGTGCAGCTATCGTCAGTTGGAACATGAAAGAAGAATATGAAAATAAAAATTAACAATAATATTAATGTATTATTTAAGAAAAAAATTACTAATCTAGTTAAGATTGCATTCCCAACCTAATATTATTTTTAAAATTAAATCTAATTAATTTTTGGATTTATTTTTATACCTTATTCCATAATATAATATGTATTGTCATCGTACTTATTAGTAGAGTGTTCAATAAATATTATAAACAGCAACATTTGTATTTCATAGTTAAGTTTTTATAGCGACTACATTCACCGCTTCATTACGAGTAGGTAAAAAAAATAGGTTAATTAGTATACTATTCAAAAGTGAGTTTTGAGAACATATGACTTCATTAGTTTTAATGAGTAGGATTTCAAATACATGCAGGGCTGGCTACAAAACTATAAGAAGAATTTAAATAAATATATTATATTATACAAAAAAATAGATTTTTAGTCATAGAATCAAAAACAATCATAGAAATGAATAATATGGCTTTGAATATGAAGAATGATGACAAAGAGTAGAAGAGATCTCTCGCAAACTTCCAATTAGTCGCATGTTGTACATACATTCTGTAGCACGCACAAACACTATCCAATTAACACATTGTAGTATTAATAAATAAAAATATATATCAAACAATTGAAAAGTCAAAAATATTAAAAAAAAAAAACATCAACATTAAAGGAAGACTCTTCTTTGTATACCTATTTATTATAAATCAGAGGTTGAATAAATGTTTGTATAATAAATTCATGATGGAGGATAACTATGTATATTTACGTGGCGTCTTTTAACTGTTTGTTGGACACATCAAAAGTGTCTTAAGATTGACAAGACAAGTAAGCCCTCGCAATTGTATCCGTCAGGGGTTGTTTATTGATACAAGATGGATACAAAGCAGTCATTCTGATTATCCAAGATAAGAAGAACCCTCCACAAATATGACACCATCATTATTTATTATCTCTCTTAAATAATATTAAAAAAAAAGATTTATGTACATATAAAAGTACACTCTCAAATTACATTAAAACATCAGCGAAATATAGCGCCGTATTCAATGTAATTGTGTATTGAAAGTGTTTGCGTGCGGTGCGTATGCGTGTGCACCAATACTACCAAGCTCTAGTCTATTCGTATAAACACTATCTACCACGACTCACTAACACACTCCTATATTGAATACAGCCCATAAAGATTTTAACAACTGTTCAACTTTAATGCAATCGATATTTCACTAACAGTTTTATCAACACCAAAGTTTTTTTTTGCTTTAGTCTAGAGATGGGGAAAAAGTCCTGCAACCATTTTGATTGAGCGCCATCTGGTTATGTGACGTTTAGATCAGTTAAGTATTGTGTTATGTCCAATTTTGTAATGTATAAATAAATATACACCACAAGAACCAGCATAAATACTGACAAAATTTATTTACAATGTTATAGGTAATTTAAAATGATAGTCGAACTTTTGCTTAACCCGTTATATTATATCTTCATAAGTGTTGTTATATGTATATACAACATGTTTTTAATTGAAACTAAAATCTTTTTATCTCCATTATGTAATGCTAGTACGATTATATAAAAAATATACTCATACGGGCCAAAGCATTTTTTTTTGTATAAAAAAATAATTTATTAATAATAAGATCTTCGGTTTTATTAATGAGTGAATATATGTTGTCATTAGAGAATAATAAAAACAACTTTATGATGCCATCGCATTAGTTTAAATACAAGTTCAAGTAAAGTTGAATTTCGAATCCGTCAACAAGGTATTGTTGACATTGCAAAATGCGTAGTGCATTTTGGATGAAATTACGCTGTACTGTACTTTGTTTACATATTCAAATCAGGCGGTCAATCACCTAATAAGCAAATACGCAAGATTCTCAAACTTTTTAAAAATAATAATTAAAAATTGAAAAGTTTAACCAGCCGACTTGGACCATTAATGAGAGTGTGGTTGTGTTACATTTCATGTACCATTCCTTATATTAAATTATTTGATTATCAATAAAAGACATGTTGTATAAGTTAACTTAGAATGAATTTCATGAAATTTATTCACATTGAATTCGAAATAAGAAATTTGCATGTTTAACAGTGTTGAAGCTTCATTGTTGGGATAAAACGGACTTGAAAGTGATCTTTAGGGTGTCCATTTCTCGGAATTTCAACATTAAAAAGTCATCATAAAAGAAAGCAGTTACTCTAAAATATTATGAATCACAAATTAAATAGTATCATACTGTTAATTGAATTAAACCTGATATGAAAGCGTGGTTACTTAGCGTAGTGTTCACGGGGACTTGGTTATTATATACGGAAGAAAACTTTAGCGGAAGGAAATTCTCGAACAAGTAATTTAATTTCATTATGATATAGTTCTAGCTCACCGTCCTCAAATCGTATGCAAAAAACTGAAAATGAGTAAGTTATTTCAAATGCACATCTAATTATACAATTTGAATAAAAAATCTATTAGAAAATCGCAATAAAATTTTATTTATAATTGCGTTTTACTGAATCGACGTAGTTTCATTGAGATTTTTTATTCTCTTCTAATGACTGAATTATCTTCTTTAAAAATTGGTACCTAGTAGTAATTAAATCCTGATTCGGAGACATGTTTGTTAATTTGATATATAACCCTGTGATATGTAGAAATTGGATCAGTTATTTGTTAATCTAAAGCTGGTAAAACTATATTTTTAGAGAAGTTATCTACATAGGTCTATCTTGTCCCAATATATTCTCTACTATCAATTCCTAGTCCAACAGTGTTCGAAAATACTCAATATTAAATGTGGTCCTGGTTTGAATTGACGACTATAGTCGTTTAGTAATATATTACTAGGTTGTTTAAATTATTTTCTCTATTAGTTCAAGGCAGAGATGTGCCAATGTCAAACGAATATTATGGTATTCTATTCAAATTTATTATTAATGCACTCATATGAATGAATACAACTTCATTCAATACCATTGATATATTAGTAGGCCATACAATTGTATGTATAAATATCAAGTGGACCAAGCAGATGAGTTTTACTGAGGAAACACTGTAATACAGGTGATTAATAGTCTTCAAACAAAAGTAATGCTGAGAGATGCACACCTTTATGGACAATTCCCACGAATTGACATTTTAATCACTCGTCTACTTGGTCCGCTATCTTGATATTTATACATACAAGTGTATGGCCTGCTAATATATCGGTGGTATTGCGTAATTATGAATAATCGATCTTTATACTCTCATTAGATATCGTATTGCATATAAATAATTCGTGTAATTTCGTGAAGCCCACTCTTCTCTCCTAATTGATAAAGGCATAAGTGTGTCTCCCTCGCTCAACACATTTATAGTGACCCCTGAGAGTGGTTGTGACAATATTTTGGTGATTAAAACCCATTTTAAACATCTTAAAGAAGTAGTCAGCGGTCAACTGAGCCTAGATGTATTTGAGTGTATGTTTAAGTCCATATGACATGTAGTAACAATGCATTTACCCATTTTACTGTGAAATATAACTGAAGATATGAAGAGAGATGTTTACAGTATAATGTTTGCCAGGTAACTGATGTTTTTTACCACTTGAACTAAACACGCATTTAGCCACTCATGCGATATCTTATGCTTCCACCTGTCTTTATATGGATTCATTAACGTCCTTGGGGAAAAGGATAGAGCTTTATACAGAAAAGAGCTTGGTATATTAGCACAATATTCGTTTGACTTTGATACATCTTTGGTTTTATTTTTTTCATGCAGAACATTCCTAAGTTGTTTTATTATCTTACCCTATTTAGGCAGTGAGAAACATTAACATGGGACATCTCTTCATATTTCTAACAAGATTTTATTGTTTTGAAGTTTTAACTGTTGTTTAAATCTGAGGTCAGTGTAACACTTCACATTATTTAGATAGAGGTGTTTTGTGCAATGATCCTTAGGGAAATAAATATGGTATGGCGTGAAAATGTCCGGGTCACAAAGTTTAACGGTGTAAACAAAGCTGGATATAGGACGCAATATCGTTTGGGACTATTCCAACTCTGTCTGTCTCTTAATGGTGTCAATATATACTAAATAATTGCCAACAATTACTATTCGCTATTAAAAATGATATACTATCGATATAAATCGAGTTATTATATGTCATCGTACTGAATTTATTAGAAGTAATACTTTAAAAAAACATCCAAATGCCAAATATCTTAGACGAAACTAAATCGTAATTTAATTAAAATTCATTTTTAGAATTGTATGATTTGGATCTAAGCATTGTGGTTGATTCAATTATACAGAAAAATTTTGATTCAGTTGTTTGGGATTTTTAAATAATTTCCCCAGCCAAGAATAACCAAGTTTTATTGTTCGTTTGTAAATCATTTTTCTGTTTCAGGCATGTTTTTGATAATTAATTTGAGCAAAAAAGCAACCCAACCCAACTCATTTCATAATTTGATTACATTATTTCGATGGGTCAGTAACACAAAAACATATCTACACAAAAGTTTTCAAGGAGAAAATGTATAATATTTTTCAAAATCAAATAAAAATTAAATAAAATTGTTAATGATTTATTATTTTATTAATAGGGTAATAATTTTTAATGTATATAAATTTTGAGCATTTTTGCTTTAAGGTGTTTTTTTATAAATGGAAGAATTTTATGATTAAGAAAAGAATATAATTATATTTAATATATTGTATTATGGTGCAAGCTTATTGGTTTAGGCTTTAATTTAATGTAGGCACATATTCATTATTAATATGCCATATAAGCTTTTATTATAATTAGAAAATGACATTAAAAATTAAGCTTTTGATATAGATACGTTTATATGTTACTGACCAATCGATGTGTTCAGTTACTGTTGAAATAAAATATTTTTCAAAACAAAATATTCAAATTGAAATTGATTATCTTAAGATGTATCATTTGTTATTAATTATTTACATTTTCAATCCAATGTCCATCAATCTTGTTCGATTGTTTCAATTACCAAAATTAAATACTGTAAGTGTGAACAGAAGTGGTGTTACTTTGAAAGGCTTTAATAAATAAGTATACTGGTCTATTAAAGCTGATTCACGGGATCCAGTTTCTCGATTCATCCCAAACTTAGCTTTTAGTTGAGATTGATTGTCTTCTAATCAATCAAAGAGACACTAGATTCTGTGAAGAGGAAAGAATCCTAAAGATGGTACTGACGACAACTTCCTCTACAAGCCATTAAACACATTTCCTCCCTTTTAACATGATTGCTTCTTCACAAAATATCACTAAGCAATAAATATTGAAAATCATGCATTTATCGTAGTTTTAATTCGATAAAACACTACCCCAATTAATATTTTTTTGTGCTTTTGTGGTTGATGGTTGGGAGATCGAAAAAAATATGAAAGAAATCACGATCCATCCACAGGGACAGGGATAGGTATTATTTAATAATTTTTTTTTGCCAAAATATTATCTACCGATAAATAAACTATTTTTGAATATTTCCTGATTTTTTGTAGCTTTTAAGTAAATAGTATTTTTTATTACTTTTCCAAAAAAATCGAGAATTCTTAAAATAAAAGTGTATTTTTTTGTCTTAAACATATGTATAAAAAATTAGATTTATGAAGGAGATGGGGTATTGTAGTAATAAAAATAATCATTTATATATTACATTTAAATTATTGTGGAGTATAATAATAATAAAAACCCATTATCCATAAAATACTTTTTGATCGATTAATATTTTTGCGCATTTATGTTGTTAATAATGCAGTTTATGTACATAAAATCGACTAAAAAAATATATAACGGATGGTAAATTTCAAATTAGTTGAACCGAATATTGTATAATTTAAAGAATACATATGTTTGAAATTTCCACTAGTAACTTTAGTGGAAATTACAAAGAAGTCAACGCGATAAATATTTTAATAATGTTAATATGATAAAGGGTTTAAGTTGATAATGTAAGTTTATCGATATATCATGATATTCTAAGAGCTTAGAGAGTATTATAACTGATTCTACATAAAATTTTATTTGTCTTGTGGATTTATGGTAGATTACAAAGGACTACTTATTCTCCAATACGATATATCATCTCCCTTTCTTATACCATCATATAGATAAATACAAACTATAATGACAAGTACAACATCAAATGGTAAAAGTGGTGAGATTTAGACGTGAAAAATGCATTCTTTATTTTATGATGTGGGAACAGCTGGAAAATATAATGGAACGGTAATTTTTCATATTTTATATGGCAGTATAATACTTTAATAGTACCAACCTTTGTCCTTTATGACCGAGCCTCACTATTATAATATTCACTATTATAAATAACACATAATAAACACCCAATATTAAAATAGAATATTCTCATAAATTTTTCAATCACACACCCAACATATTTAAACAATAAAATGCGATCGAGTTTTGGATAGTATTTTAGTTTCCAAAATATTCTCTACCGATGAATATATGTATATTGGTAAAATATATATTGGTATGTTCATATAATATGGTTGATACTAAAAGAGGTTTTAAATATTTCAGCGCCATTACGCCAGAAATATTTCTAACCATTTTAGCTGTTTTTTCACATAATATGTGAAAGTGGGAAGAAAAGGCTTTATACATTAAAATATAAATAATAAATTTTTAAGTAAATTGGTAATCAGGCCATCATATTAGTATTAGTAATTTGACACCTTCGAATGTATTGCATGCCTCTTTTATATACAGGGTGGACCTGAATTATCTGATAATATTTTAAGGGTTGGTAGGGTATGCCACATATATATATATATATATATATATATATATATATATAGTATATATATATATATATATATATATATATATATATATATATAGGCAGTATATATATATATATTTATATATATATAAAGCACTAGTATTTTTAATTAATAATCTAAATACTAACACAGTCTGAACTTGACATTAGTAATTACTAGTTTATTGAGCTGTTAATAGTTTCAAAAATAAAATAAATGAATAGCAATTAAATTTCAATGTTTATTTAATACCTGCATACTTTATGTAGGTATTAACAATTTTCAATGTAATGACGGTATACTTTTTAAGCAACTATTCACGTGATTTATTTGAAAACAAAATATCATGTATGTAAGAAATATAAGTTTCCAGTTTTAGATTTGTTGGCAGCTGTAGACACATGCCAAAGATTTATTTTGTTATGATGTGAAAACTCAAACAATGGTTCGTGTTGAGCGAAACCGAGTACTGAAAATACACAATATTTTCAGTTCATGAAACTTAACATATTACACGTTTGTTGAAAGGGTGCAGAAGATTAATCATTGAAAATGCAGTTGGATGTATCCTTTTGTGTTGAAAAATGGTTTATTCAATTTATGTGATGGAAGAAACGTAGATGAGGGTTGCGTTAATTAGGATTGCCACCGCTACAATTAGGCCTTGGATATTCCATTATCGCTGAAAGAAAATTAGACAGCACATTAATTCGTAGGTTTATTTATTTATTTAAAAATGTGTATTTTTCTATAATCGTATCGTAAGTAAGTAATATGTGGTATTTCAGTGGACCGTACCGTTTGTAAAAATGTGCTTCATTCGTCCGTATGTTTTTTTCACTTCATCGAACATTTCCCTCGGATTATGTTCTTTCTGCTACATTTATGTCCATTGCTAAGTAACATATCTGAAAAAGCCCTTTATGAAAATGATATATTATTTTGTGCATAATACATTTTTTGTGTGCAACCAATATATGTGCTGGAAAAAAGTGGCACATCTCACTATGTCATATAATGAATCGATATAAAAAATCCGAAAGAATATACGGAGTGGAATTGAACCAACTGAGATATTTCAGGGTATGGAAGGACATTGCAAAAATAAGTGATTTTTTTAAAAATATTTTTATTATTAATTTAAAAAATATTTATTTTATCACCCAAGGAGCTTTTTGTGAGAGGGTTTTTTAGACACAACAACGTGTTTATCGTCTGTCGGTGATTTTAACTATTACTAGTTACACAGGTCACTAACAGACTTAATAATCGCCTCAGTATTTACCTTACAATCCAGAAAATCAGAATAAACCCGGATCAAGACGATCGATCGCGATTTTATTAATATTATTCCCGATCTCGCAGTTTTAATAACCGATCAAATCAATGTATTTTTTTTTTGACTTTTGGATTTTAACCCATGATGGAGTACAACAAAATTAATTCAGACCAAAATTTATTTTATATTATACCTAATTTGAATTTATACATAGTTATAAAGAATTAAATATCATATGGATATTATTACAGAAAGATACTTATTTTAAAAAGAAAATATTTGTTGTACTAAGTCATTAAAAATAATCGTGTTGATAATTTTTAATAATTGAATAATTAATTAGTAAAAAAAATACATTACAAATATTTTTTATAATGAAAATATTCGGAATAACAGGTTGTGTAGTATTTTAAATATATTTCTACTTTTAAAAATATTTTAAAACAATTTTCAATCAATTAAAAAATAAATTATAAGTTGATGATTTTTATAACTGTTTGATTATAGATTTCATCAATCAATCAATCTCGACTTACAAAATTATTTATTGTATATTATAGCTGTCTTCTTGTAACTTTTTCTTCGAAGAGAATTTTGCAGATATTTTTAACCCTCTTCCATCGCTTGTTATGTGAATTACTGGTTATGGAAGGTTCCAATCTATTATGTAATTTGAAGGTATTTGAGTAATGGCTATTAGAGTGTGAAGACTAATGTCTTTGACCATATCAATAATGTGAATGCATCAATACTGAATACCTCTACCGGCCATCATTGATTGTCATGCTATATAATTTAAGACGGTACGACTTTAAAGTAATGATTGTAATATTGAGCACTAAAAAATTCATAATTATAAGCATAGATATAAACAATAGATATCGAATTGCATATAAATAATTGGTGTCAATTTCGTATAGCCCCCGTATTGTTGCACTTTTCTCTCCTATTCGATAAAGGCATAAGTGTGTCTCACTCACTCAACACATTTATAGTGACTACTGAGAGTGGTTGTGATAATACTTTGTTGTTGATAAACTGAGCCTAGATGTATTTAAGTGTATGTTTGAGGCCATATGACATGTAGTAACAATGCATTTACCCATTTTACTGTGAAATATAACTGAAGATATGAAGAAAGATGTTTACACTATAATGTTTGTCAGGTAACTGATGTTTTTGACCACTTGATCCACTTGAACTAAACACGCATTTAGACACTCATGCGATATCTTATGTTTATAAGTCTGTGGCATACAGCAGTATATCAACTTAATTCGATACTGGAATATGAAAATCAAGCTCGCTCATAAGTGGTGTGCGAGTAAAGGATATAGTTAGTTCAATGGAGTATAAGAAGTCAAGGATCTTACATTTTTTTTTAAATAAATAGGTACTAGGTTCATATAAAAATATATCAAACTTGCAGATGAGGAATATTCATAACAAAAGGTGAAGGAGTGATGGAGGTTGGAAGTTATGTATGGACGTACTTAGTACCTTGGCAAATCACTAATATTTATTTATAAATACATATATTATTATATCATACTGCAGTACCACTAGAGCATTAAGGGGGATCCCAAATCACAGTGATGATAGTGCATCACTCGTCAGTTTTTTTTATATTACCACCATTAATTTTAGCGTCTTATTCATTGTATTGTAGGTGGCATTTACAGCCGTATTTAATATCATAGTGTGTGCGTGCGGTGCGTACGAGTATACACCAATATTTTAGCTTTAGTCGGCGAGATCCAATGAACTTTTATATATAGAAGCGGCATGCGATATTACGGCATACATAATTACATACATCACTTATAGATGCAAACGTTGTGTACCTGAAATAGAATTCAGTTTAGCGAGACGGCGAGGCGGTAGAAACACACACACACGACCTGCTGATGCATCACATTTATTGTCGTCTTTACATGTATTATTGGCATCTCTGTATATATAAACTCATTGGCGAGTTCCTATTCCTATACGCATCAATAATATTAGCTCCAGCACGACTCAATAATTCACTTTCATTACACTATTTATAATCGAATATGGCCTTTTATACCAACTTGCATAATTTTATTTTAAAATTTATATTAATGAAGTAATTATACTAGTGAAGTTTTCCGTTATTGATACAAACACGGTTCGAATATAGATATACGCTGCAAATTAAATAATAGTTGTATATTTATAATTAGACCTATTGAAAATTTATAAAAATCATAAATTTACCATATAATTATGTAACAAAAGTGAGACTTTGATTCCCAACCGAGAACAATATACGTAAGTGTAGAGCAACACTCAAAATTGATTTCCACAAACTCAACGCAACAAAGTTTCTGCATACGTTTGTATACACAGCTAACGTAATAATTTAATCTAATAATAAATGTTGTGTCTTATCATTTATCATGAATCATGGTTATAATATGTCAAATGTAGAGCAATAAGGTTGTGCTGGAGAATGGACGACCATTTGCATTGAAGCTCTGAGCAAAGATTATATAATATGCATACATACATGTGATATACATATCATAATTTTAATTTAATACCATCTATTATTGTATACTTTGTCTGTTAAATAAAATATATCCTTGCCTTAATGAGAACAGGATTTGCGGTTTTATCTAAACGGTGTCATGGACGAGTCCTTTATATCGTTCGACTGACATTGAATTTTACAATTGTATTTCTTTACATATTAATGTTAAGGATACACTATGATATTGAGCGTATTAAAAATGATTTTAAAAATATGTGTATATGAGGAAAATTTCATATGCAGTGCAATAAGGTCAATTGTATAATTGAAATTCTTGAATTGCAAAATGAAAATTCATTTCACACATATTATGTATTCTCGAGGTACATTATATATAAATAAAAAGTGTTAAACGTAGTCTAAAAAGTAGTGTATTCGATCAGCGTCATCTACACTTGTGCATTTGCAATTTTGTATTCACAAAATGAAACATTCTGGTATTAAATTTTCTCACATTCTCTTAAGAAAAACAAAAAAAAATGTATATACCAAGAGGCAGGGTTTTTCCAAGAATTTCTATTAGTTTTCTCAATATCTGCAGTATAATATAATGCCTGAGATGATCGGTCACACAATATGTATTAATTTTAAAAGTACTTTATAAGATGCTATTTGACTGTAAATACAATGGAAGCTCGATATAACGAAAATCAATTGCCATTGACACTCCAATGTTAATTTTACCTTTGAATTGCGAAGTTTTATCAATAAATATTTACCAAAACCTCGATTTAACGAATTTCCGTAGTTTTATTTTAAAAACCTCTACAACAGCGATGTTTTGTATCTAGGAAAGCACATATTATGACAATACAATACTACTGTCAAAACTTGTTACAATTTGCAAATCCTATTTTGTGACAGAAGACATCATTTTTTGTGTTCTTTATTTACGCACTTTTTATTCAGGATTTATTCAAATTAATTTGATATTTTTTTTTGTAATGTCAATGCACCTCTTTTTCATGTTCAGAGTTTAAGGACACATATTTAATATGAGTGCTTGTGATTCTCTATATAATGAAGTCTGTGATAAGAAAACCTCGATATAACGATTTTTTTTCATCTTTGTTATATCGAGGTTCCACTGTATTATGAGAAATTTAGAAAACGGTAAAAATATTAAATCAAACGACATGAGGCCTTCAATTAAATATTTTATATTTCATGTATTGGTTCTCTTGATTTCTATTAAAAAAATATAAATTCCATTTATTGAAATTTTAAAAATATTTTATTAATTTATCAATAAGCTTGTGATTATATTTGCGATATAGATTTAAAATTTTCTTCTTCTTTTAATTTATTGTAAATTTTTTATTGATTTATCTTTTCTTTCATCTTCCAACTAACGTGTGCTGCACTATCATCACGGCGACTTGGGATCCCCCGTAATGCTCTAGTGGTACTGCAGTATGATTTCAAAATATATGTATTTATTTGTAAAATAAATATTTAAATGACAGGTCAAATATCGTTAGAATATCATGTACCGGTCACGTAGGGGGCACGTATTAACAACGTACTGACACTGTCAACACAAAAGAACCACGATGGGCTAGATCTTATCTCAGGGTTGGTCTGATCAGTGCCTACTAATAAAACATTGTAAGTCGTGGTAGATAAAAATACTATGGTGTAAATATGGCACATGCACTTGGCTGCCAAATGCAAGTGAAGAGATGATATCGCTGTGAAGGTCTGGAGAAGCCGGTAATGAGCATCATCAGTGGCAGCTATTTGAAGCTTTAAGCATATATGGAAACCTCTATGCTCTATAATGTTATTCGGGTGGGTTTCTATGGCTAAATGTGCATTTGAATCCAAAGCTATATGAGCAAAGGAGTTTTACAGTTGATGGTAAAGTCATGAGGTCATCAAATAAATCAAAATTTGGATCCCATCAGATAAATGCAGATTTAAAAAAAAAACTTATGTTTTTAATGGGTCTTTAACAGAAAAACTTATCTGAAAATTAAAAGTTCTCAAAAAGTGAACAAAGCAAATATTTTTTATAGTTTATTGTTATTTATTATACAATTTTTTAATGAAATATAATTTACATACAATGTTTTGATACATGATTAGATGTTACAATATTAAGCTGTCTTAATATTGTCTTTTGTAAAGTCATTTACTTATAATTGTAATTAAATAATAATATAGTAATTGGTAATTAAAATAATTAATAAGTTATAACGTAATTTATGGGAAATAATACAAAAGCCCACTTGTAGAACTACTAAAATATATATAATATATTATAAAATTAGAAATATAAAAACAAATAAATAATACTGTATGAATATATCAAAAATATTGTGAAAGACAGATATAGTAAAATCATAAAGGACTGTGGAGACAGACAAAATCAAAGGTGTTTGTGGAAAAATATATGTTAAAGAATTTTTAAGAAATGTCCTTTAAACACATCAGCGGTAATTTAAAGTTCGCTTATTTGAAACATATTTCATTTTGCTTACATTTTGTGTTAATGAGTTAGTAGAGAAGTTTTTTTTTTTTTTTTTCCATTTTGTTATAGTGTTTATTGTTTAAGTCTGTGATAAACTCTTCCACATTTAATTGTACTAAATGACTGAATATTTTGGTGAAAATATAATATGCGTATGGTTTTCTTTTTCCAAAATTGATATTATTATAAAATTTAATAACTTTGAAATAATTCAATTCACAAATTTGGTTTTACCCAAGCAAACTGTTATTTAGTTTAAGCATAATACTTTGTAATTGTTTTTGTTAATGTAGAGTCTATTATTGTTTATTAATTTTCATATCTGTAAATGGTTTTTTTATTTTTTTCTCATACTTTTATTATTCAATATTAAGAATCTCTAATGTCACATTTAAAATAAGAAATATTTATTTGAGCAGTGAAAAATATTAGGTAGTTTTTAGGCAGGTAGATTTTCAGTTAGATTGTTTGAGTGTCTGATTAAAGGTATTCAAATATTGTTAAATGAAAACCACTGTGTTAATTTTATAATTACTTGATTTAAATGACCTTTGTGTGTTTTTGAATTGCGTAAAATATACAATTTCTTAGCATGACATTAATTTATTCAAAAGCGATTAGTTCGTTCATAATTTATACAAAATATGAAAACAACATGTTAATATGCATTAGAAAACAGCAAATTTCACGATTGTAACAAATGTCAGTTAATTGGAATGACTTGCTCTATGAAATGGAAAATATATTTAAATTTATTCACATTATTCATGGATGAGATTATTTATAGCTTGCTTAATTTATCAGATGAGAAAGAATATATTTATCGATTTGAAATAGGTTCGCTCTGATCTTGGCCAAAAAATATTTATTTCGTTGATTCACTTTGATTTTGATAGTTTTTAATGTCAATCCTAAGGTTTTGCTTATCCGAGAATATAAAAAGTGCCATTTATTCTTACAATAATTCTGGTTCTTACCATTCACTTTTATTGTATTAGATTAAATTTTGTTACTATTAATGTACTGAATTTAATTAAATAAAAAATACTATTGGGTGAATAAATGCTATAGCTGTGAATCTGTTTTTGATATGAATGAAAATAGATTATGATTATTAAACTTATTACAGAAACTTACATATACGAACGAACTTATGATTACATAAAAATTATGTTATGACTTATTTTAATGACCAATTGATTGAACTCCGTATTAAAATAAGTAAAACATTTAATCTATAAACTTAATATTGTAACATCTAATCATAATGTATCAAAATCATTCGCTACCGAACGCTTGAAGGGTGCAGACCTCTTTCGCAGCTATTCTACTTTCTAAATTGTGAAGTGTTTACCCAACGTGCACACTCATTCCCGAGTTATTTCGAAAGCGGAATTCCCGACATCAATCAACAAAAATCAGGTTGTACCGGTTTATTTTTTTCAATTCCTTATCTATCACACCGCATAATTACAATGTCTCCGTCTACTTCAGTATCTCAAACATCAATTGATGGATTCTTCCAACCCAAAAATCCTGCCAAACGTCCTAGAGCCGTTACTCCAAATACTACTACTATCCCATCCAATAACAGATTCGCGTCTCTTAACGAAATTAAATTGTCGTCTCCCAAATCAAAGAGCATTATTCCTCCCATTTTTCTAAAAGCTTCAACCCATTCGGATAACATCACTCTCATCAAAAAATTCACTAAGTCCGATTTTAACCTTAACTATAAAGGAAACAACCAGGTTCGCATTCAGACTCGCAACTTGGAAGATTTCAACACGTTAAAGGCTGGGCTTAAATCCCTCGAGAAAGAATATCATACTTTTACCATAAAAGATGAAAAACCTAAAAAATGCGTCATCAAAGGCCTTCCTCTCATTTCAACGGATGAAATCAGAGAGGAAATCAGAAAACTTAATTTCACTCTTCTTAACATTTTTCAAATGAAGGGAAAAAACGGACAGCCCACTAGAAATCCTCTTTACCTCATACATCTTGATCCGAGTACTGACATGAATATGTTCAAAAAAATTCAATTCCTTTGCCATTGCAAAATAAGCATAGAAAAGTACACCAATAATCAAAACACCACGCAATGTTTTAGGTGCCAAGAATTCTCGCATGCAGCAGCCAACTGCAACAAGCCACACAAATGTGTAAAATGTGGAGGAGATCATTCAACGGCGTCATGCATGAAGACGCCGGACACTCCAGCCAAGTGTTGTAATTGTGGCGGTGACCATACCGCCAACTACAGAGACTGCCCTAAACGCCTGAGATATCGCGAATTAAGGGCCGCCCCAAAGCCATCGACTGTGCCGACGAAGCCAGTCATCCGATACTCTCTTGCGCCGCCACCGAATATCACGGGCGGTCGCTCCTGGTCACAGGTGACTCGTGGTCCAGGAGTTAACCCAGTCGTCGCATCGCCGATGACAATCCCCGCTGGAGGCCACACCTGGTCTCAAATCGCCCGAGGTACTCCCCCTGCCTCGGCTCCAAAGACGACCGATCCATCACCGACTTACGAAGCCACGCCCACTAGTGCTGATATGCCGATAGGAGACCTGATGACTCTTGTATTGAAGGTTCAAGAGCTTCAGCGGAAGCTAAAGACATGTCAGACAAAGAATGAAAGGATATATCTCATCATGGAGCTCGCCGCATCGCTTGATAATGTCTAAGGTTAGTCACTGTTCTAATATTAAGATTGTTGCTTGGAATTCCCGGGGAATTTCAAATAAATTCGACGAAATGATTGACTTTATGTTAAGAGAAAGTGTTGACATTGCATTGATAAGTGAAACGTTTCTTAATACAAATATAATTCTGAGAAGACCAGGTTTTGTAATACATCGCAACGATCGAGTTTGCAAAACAGGCGGTGGTGTTTTAATCGTGATGAAAGACTCTATATGTCATTCGAAAGTTGTAATTCGTAAAACTAACTCAATTGAAGCAATAGCAATTAGTGTATCTATTAATAATAAAACTCACATTATTGCCTCGGTTTATAAGCCACCCAAAATAGAAATTTGTCAAGATGATATCCACAAAATTATGTCTCTCGGTAAGGATGTTATAATTGCTGGTGATCTTAATTGTAAAAACACTTTTGGCACTGTATTCGCGGAAATAAGGATGGCCGTTTACTAAGAGAATATTGTGATAAAAAAGACTTTCGTATCCTTTTCCCCGAAAGTCCAACGCATTTCCCACCCAAAGGATATCCATCCATCCTTGATATTGCAGTGGTTAAGGGTTGTCCTTCTCTCACCGAAGTTGACGTAATACAGTCACTTTCCTCCGATCATCTCCCTATTGTATTTAACATCGGCGGAAATTACAAAATCACCCAAAAAACCTTCTTTAGTTATGAGACGGCTAATTGGAACGCTTACAAAACTCATATTAACAATAACGTTACACTTAAATTCGACACTAACAACACATCTCACGTTGACAATGCAATCACTACACTCACAGATTCTATTAAGAACGCCGCCGCCTTATATATTCCTGTTAAAACCATTAACAATACTTTTAAGAACAAACTTCCATCTGAAATTGTGGACTTAATTCATGTAAAAAATAGATTAATGAATCAGTGGCGAAAGAAAAGAAATTGTAAACTCAAATCTGTCATAAATGCGCTAATTTTAGAAATTAAACATAAAATTAAAATTCATAAAAATGAATCCTGGGAACAGAAGATAAGGTCTCTCAAAACACAAAATAACTCACTTTGGCAGATGTGTAAGTCGATGACTAGAAAAACATCCTTTATCCCTCCGCTCAGGAGCGAAGACTGTAATAAAATTATTTACAAGGCTCAGGAGAAAGTTGATCTCATCGCTGAAACATTCGTTAAAGCACACACATTGACACATAATGACACTACAAATAGTCTCACAGAACAAGCAGTTACTAAGTCAATCAGGAATCTTCACAACTATTCTGAATGTGAGATTGACGAGGTAACTCTTTCTGAAATCTCTGATATTATTCAAAACTCAAAACATAAAAAATCACCAGGACACGACAACATTAACAACACTCTTATTAAACACTTACCACAAAAGGCTCTTGATTGTTTGGTTAAAATATTTAACTCGTGTCTTATTCTTGGATATTTTCCAGATAATTGGAAAGCAGCTAAAGTAGTCCCTATATTTAAACCTGGTAAAGACAAATCCCTTCCCAGTAGCTATCGTCCTATCAGTCTCCTCCCCTGCATGAGTAAAATCCTAGAGAAAGTCATATTAACCCGCCTGCGAAAAACTCTGGATTGCGTCATTCCTAATGAACAATTCGGATTTAGACCGGGCCATTGTACCACTTCACAACTAACAAGAATCTCACAGCATGTTAGAGGAAATTTTAATAATAAAAAAAGTACGGGAATGATTTTCCTGGACTTTGCCAAAGCTTTTGATGTAGTCTGGTTTGATGGTATCATTCACAAACTAATTAACACTAACACTCCACCATATCTCACCAAAGTTATTCAATCTTATCTTACTAACAGAAAATTCTCAGTAGATATTAACAATGTTAAATCTGTACAGCATCCAATCCTTGCGGGAGTTCCGCAAGGAAGTATTATCGCTCCTTATCTTTTCAATCTCTTCATCCATGACATCCCTATTCCTCGTAATTGCTCCTTAGCTCTTTACGCGGATGACACCGCTATATTCACATCATCTTACAGATTAGACACAATTCGTAGACGCCTCCAAGCATCTGTAAACCTACTAATACAGTATTACTCTCGCTGGAAATTAAAACTCAACGAGAGTAAAACTGAAACAATAATATTTACTAACAAAAGAAAGCGATCCCACATCCCCCCTCTTAGTATCAATAACGAACAAATTCCTTGGCTCAAAGAAGTCAAGTATTTGGGAGTTATCCTAGACTCCAAGTTGAACTGGTCCAAGCATGTAAAATATGCTGTGGACAAGAGCAACCTGGCTATTAACACCTTATATCCACTTATTAACAGGCGTAGTCAGCTGTCACCCAAGAATAAGCTACTTCTTTATAAATCAATTATCAGACCGATTCTCTTGTATGGATGCCCAGCTTGGTCTACTGCGGCAAAAAGTCATATTAATAAAAGTCAAATTGTCCAAAACAAGTGTCTTAAGATGGCCTTAGATCTTGAACCTGGCACATTTCTTAAAAAAGTCCACGAGGACATTAAGTTCAAATAATCATAGCAAATATCGCAGATTTGAGTAAAAAACATTACACTAAAATGACTAACTTCCCGACTAACCCACTCATAAGACATGTAAATAAAACCAAATATGCCCCGAGGAAACGTAATTTCATTTTACCAATGAACTTCCAAAACTGATATAATTTTTTAAAAAGAAAATAAAATTTCTAGTAATCCACTCAACTCAAATTTGGTTTTACCCAAACAAATTGTTATTTAGTTTTTAAGCATTGTATATTTTGTAACTGTTTTATTAATATTGCTTTTATCGTTGTTATTATTTATTAATCTTCTAATTTGTAAATGGGTTTTTATTTTTTTTTCCCATTCTTTCTATAATTAAATACTATTACTCATGTCAAATTTAAATAAAACATTCTCATGTTAGTTATAGGTAAAAAGATATAAACACTCTGTACACCTAAGTCTATTTCCAAAGATGTATTGTTCTATCAATCAATGTAAAAACTTATGTTAATAAAGAAATTGTAATAATAATAATGTATCAAAACATTGTATGTAAATTATATTTAATTAAAAAATTGTATACTAAAATTACATAAAAATTGTATTGTTTCCGTCATCCGCAATTTATAGAAGATGTATGATAATTAGTTCACATTTATCGTAAAGGATTTAATAATTTTATTTGGATGTGTTTTATTTAAATATATAATTTTCAGAAAAAAATAACCAACAAAACATATTTCGTATCAATAGAAATGTGAATAAAAATAATCTAAATGTCGTATTAAATATTGGCACCTTTGATCACGTGGTTTATATGATTTCTTACTTATTTTAAGCATAAAAAGCTCGAATTTGTATGAGAATTGTATAAGTATTAGAGTTTGTTGGCTTTAGGTACCAAAATTAAAGTTTTACTGCATGTCAGTCGTAAATTTCATAGTGGACAGCTTGAAAATTGTACCGCAAAGTGTTGCCGCCATTTTCTTCTTTATTTTAACTCCACCAACTGGATTTACAGCCAACTTTTCACCATAAATTATTATCAATTTAAAACAAGACAAACAAGCGTTCTTGAAATCTTAAACCATACCTCAATATTATGCTTTTCTCATCGAGTAAGCAGTTTCATAAAGTTGTACATAAAACAGCTGTCTGCAATGTAAAATCTTGATTAAAAAAACGCTTATGTGGGTTATAAATTATTAGGTATTATTTATTTATTTACGCAACAAGGAGTTTTTTAAGTGGTTTTTTTTGCCACAACAACTATTTTTAGTTACATAGGTCATTGACAGAGCGGCTCTGCCTGACTTAATAATCGTAGAATTCACCTTAAAATCCAGACAATCAAAATAAACCTGGAGCAAGACAATCATCGGGATTTTATTGACATTATTCCCGATCCGATTCCAGTCGTAATAACCAATCAAATCAATAAAAAAATTGACTTGAGCTGGATTTGAACCCATGATGGATGTATACATGGCAGCAGATTATAAATATTTAAACAAAATTAATTTAGTACCTAATTTATTTTTTACTGACTATAAAATTTCTAATTTAACTATTCGTTGTATAAAGAAACTTATTACAGAAAGATACTTAATTAAAATTTTTTGTACATTTGTTGTACTAAGTCATTAAGAATAATCGTGTTGATCAATTCGCTTACAAATTCATTTCATTCGGTTTATCAAATAAATTATTTTAATAATCCATCAAAAATGTGTAAAATAATAAACATTGTCTTTATTGAATGTATTGTTTGAAGGCATGAAACCATAATAAGAGATAAAAATAATAAATAAAGGTATTGTATTGTCCGGTCAAACCAAGTAACCCGTTTTCCCATTGTGATTTGTTCTTTTCAATATAAAATGTTTCATTTTTCAGATCGCCTCTCTTTCACATTTTATTGTATTATATTATTGCATTGCGCGAATAATACAAATAATATACCATCCACCAGTCTTACTATATAAGACCAATGTCGATTTGACTGCCTCAAAAGAGCAGAAAATTATTTGGAAAATAAACCGAAAATAATACAATAGTATACCTACACAAATATTAAATTATTATTTTTTAAATTCCTTGCGAATAATTAAAAACGGGACAAAAAATATCAGCGAAATAAAATTTTGTGTTGTCCGTCCATTGTGAAAAAAGAAGTATTAAGGGTGAAAAATCTTCACCAAAGTGTCTCATTAAAATTCTAGAAGAATTTCCATCGATAAGATTTTGATTTGTTCTCTGGGGAATTTTCAGAAAAGCCAAATCGAATTTTATCTGTTTTTCACTTCCGAATCAATTTTTCAAAATTATTATATTATATAAAATTGAAAGACGGGGGATGATAAAATATATCAATGAAGTAAATATTTTAACATCTTAAGTTAATTCGTATTCGCTTACAAGGTG
>JAGTTH010000982.1:0-19627 GCA_022606485.1 Agraylea sexmaculata
TCTTCAGTTCTATAATAATGTGTTGTAGAATAAAGTTCTGTTCCAATTTGTGAAACACGTACAAACATACTCGTACATACACATTTAATATGCAAATATTGATTAAAATGCACAATCGTGCCATGTTAAATAATTAAACATGTTTTCAACCGAAAATTATAAGTATCGTCGAAGTGGAAACAAGGGAGGAATTAAATGTTGAAAAAAAACACGAAATAATGTACATCTCGAAGAGTTAAACGCCGCAAAATATTTTTTCCCGGACCGTGTTCAAATATTCATGCAAAGTCGTCTTTTGCAGAGAAAGTTTTACCACTTTTTCGAGAAATGAAAAATCTACAAAAATTTATTTTCTGGCAAACAAATATTTTTGTTTTTCTTTTACCAGAGTAGAGATTACCTCGAGACATTCCTTAAGACGCTTTGAGGAGAATTGATTAAAAAAATATGTTTATTATTGTACGAAGATGCATGGGTGAGTTCTTGGTTTTCGTTTATACCAATGATTTTTTTTAAGATTATCGATTAATTCTAAGCTCAGTATTTGTATATTTTTTTGATCATTTACGCAACATCATTTTATCATTATTTTTTTGTTTGAAGACTATTAGAATAACCCTCTTAATTCTTCATCAAACCAAAGGCTATGTATCAATAGAAGCATTTTCATACAAGTATAAAAATCTGTGAAAATTATCTTGGATTAGGTCATATGAATTTAATTTATATGGCTGCTTTTTTATCTATGAACGATAAATTCATTAACGATACCTGTACGATGTTCCAGTAAGGTACTACTTTGGCCAAACTCTCAGTAACTTCAGAACAAGCTGATCCTAGAAGCATTACCATCCTAGTTGAAGTTTGAGTGTATAAAGCATGAAAGAATCGATCCACTCCAACTCCTGGATCACACTGAAATCAGAAAATAAATTATTTAATACGCACCAAAGTAAATCTCTTTAATTAAAGACGACCGCCTTGTATGTTAATATAATATCAGGTGGGTTTTAAAATTAATATTCACCTCCCACAGGGCGAAATTAAAACTTGCCATCTTCAAATCATAACTTTCGGTAGGTGTAATAATAGCGGACGCAAAAAAAACGAATTCGACAAAAAAGTTCCAACGTCCAAAGAGGCCCAGGGCTTTTTATTTTTATTAGAAGGGTGGGTCATCTAGTTATGCTTTCAAAGAAAAACTTTCATTTAGATTGTGACTCCATGATAAATTTTACGAAAGAACGGCGAATTCTTTGAAAAAAAAAATCAAGCCTAAGACGTAAAAATGCGCTTTTTAAATTGTGCACCATTTTTTATTGTTTTAAAAATGTCTCAGTAAGCCGAGTTAGAGATTTAAACCGACGAAAGTCCAGCAATTTAATTTAAAAAAAAATTAACTGAACTGCATTGAATCTTTAATCCATATGCTAATTAAATTCCAAATTTGACAAGGTTTACTAATACATTTATATCACCTTCTAAGTTACACATTTTCTTAGATAAGTAATTGCACATTTTCATTGTGAAAATTTAACGGGTTTTTGTCTAAGTTTAGGTGTCTCTAAATTTTTTATTTGAATAATATCTTCTCCATTTTTTTTCAAACAATTTAATAGTTGTACTTCTCCATATGATCTACCATCTATTCAATATCCGATTTAAGGTTTAAATTATTAAACTATGTTCTGCACAGAAAGTTTTTTTCTCTGAAAATAGTTACTTGTGTGATTTTCGAAGCAGGGGCGATATAATATGTCGGACACATAAGGGAACAACTCACTAACTGTTATTGATGATACTTGCTGGGGAAAACTTCTCACAAATGTGTGACTGACTGATTCTGAATGAAACTTTTACCTGTCGCTTGTATGAAAATAATATTTTCTCAAAGGATCACTCATATAACAACAAAAAAAATCTAAATCTAAAATATCATAGTGTATTGGAAATGAGATTCCAATATATAGGTTTGTTTTATAAGTATTAGTTTGATAATGTTGTAAGTTTTCCCAGTTGTTGTTGGTGTGAAGAAATTGCATAAAATTTTATTCGCCTTTGAGACTTGTGAAGGCTTTGGGTTCGTGACAAAAAGAGCCCATTGAGGTTGTACAAAAATCGCTGATTCGACTGGAATATGGAAAATGCAAATCAAGTAGCACGACCGTCAAAGCCTCCATCGCCTCTCTTGACATACTTCTTTTCGATGGATTGATCCATCTGCCTGAATTTCTAAAATACCCATGCTAATTAGCGTAAAGGTGGTAGGTAGGCTTTTCAGACTTTTCACATCTCATTCATATTCCCTTTGTTTTACTTCAACTTTATTCAAATAAACATTACCATATTATTCATTCAAATACGCTTGCGCTTAATTTTTTTTATGAATTTTCTAAATAAAATACCAACTCTATAATTATAATAAATATTGGCTGGGTTTAGATCTAGTTAAGAAAACCTAGGTTTATTAGAATAATTTTGTGCGACAGATTGTGAAGGTAACGTTGATTTACTAAATAATTGTAATTATACATTCGTTCATTTATTTATAGTATTAAATGTATAAACCATAATACAGCAGCTTGATTATTATAAATAGGTAATTGGAGATAAAGATTAGAAAGAATCTGACAGAAAATTATTATTTTATTAAAAATACAATTTTCGATATCTATTTAATTTTCGATACTAATGATAGCTGTTTTTTTTAAAAGAAAGAAATATTTATAAGATGTACTAAAATAGGCTCTTTCTTTGAAAAAAATTCAAACTGCTTCACATCATTTTTTTCTGTGTTTATTTTGACCAATTGATAATTGAAGTTTTATTACTTTTGTATATTTTCAAAAAGATTTTTTTCCAAAGAGTTTACCACCAGAGAGACCAAATTTATATATACCTTTATAACACAATGATATATAAAGCTAATTAGACATTCTTAAAAAGATAATTAATTTTAGTGGAATTGCATGACTTTTTAATAATGACTGGAGCTGATTCATATTTCATCATGATTCATCATAAATTGTAAATTCACAAAAAATGTATTGAAGAGTATTAGTGGTATGTCATTTTTAGAGTTATGTGATGTGTTAAATAAAGGTATAAATTTTCTATAATAATACAATTCCTCGATAGTCAATTTTTTCAAAGTTTCACTTGACATTAAAAGTTACGTTCCTATCCTGTCGTATTGGTTTGCTAAGAAAACTTTGAATACGAACTGGCTCCTGCTCCTTTGAAAGTGTTAACAATGATTGTTGATCCCCAGAGGCCGACAGAGGAAATCGATTAGAGTTTTCAGGTAAATTAAAAATCGGTTAATTTCCGCATTGGTCGAGTGGAAAAAAAATAAAAAATTAAAGTCGAATCTTTTGCAGGCGGAAACGCTTTGACGCTGACGTCCGCTTTACGTCCTTGTGAAACTTTGTTAAGCGGTTTCATTAAAAAACCCATAAACACACTTTTATAATTAATATCACATGTAATTTTATTTATGGCCACAAAGAATTCGGGTCGTAAATTACTCGACGATTTCGTAATGACGGCTATTACGGCAAAATGATCTTTTAGAATCGGACGAAATTTCTTTGGGTGAAATATTGGATTCTGCTCTCGAAAGACACAAAAATAATACGGCTTTCTGAATAAAGAATTTTATATTTGTCACATTGAAATAGGGGTTGATCTGAATTTATCATTAATAATCGCAATTTATTTAGTCAATGGTCTTCACAGCATTAAATAAATTATTCTATTATGAATAATGGAAACGATGAAAAAATATTTTTGAAATGATTTTTCTTTTATTAATATGAAATAAGGTCATCTTAGGTAACTGGATCAAATACTTATTAAATATTTGTCTATTAAATATCAATTAATAATCATAAAAATAATATAATTTAAATGAATATTGTAATATTTTCTAAGCCTTTGTTTAGGTGTAGCTTAATTAATTTATAAGTGTAGGTTTTTGGGCTTTCCTTTGTTTCCATGTCATCTTTGTTCTCTTGTCCCAATTTGGTAAGGATTCAGTTATTATTTAAAAATAAATAATATTAAATAAGACATATATCATATCGGAATCATTAAAGTTTCAGACAAGATCTGAATGAGATGTGTATGCAATAATAATACTTTTGTGTGGGTGGGCTTAATTATTTATCAGACATTTGTCTGTATTTATGTAGAAAATGTTTTGCTTACTGTAGAATATTCAACGTTTAAGCACTAAACAAATAAGTCGTGGGTAATGAGTTTGTTTGTTATCAACTCATTGTAGAGACTGCTTAATCATTCACAATGTGATGAATAAATAAACGAACAATGTTATTTCAAAATCTTTCAGAGATTAACTAAGGTCATCTATAAAATGCCTTGTGAGAGACGCTAGCTTTGATTGAGATTGTATTTGGAAATATCATGAATAAATCAATTCATAAACCTCGACCTTTGTCACGTACTGTAATAATTCAATATTTATTCATTTTGAATCGTCTGTGTTCGAGAAGGTCAAAAAATAACCTTATACTTATATCTATCTACCTGAAAATCTTTTAGTAACTTTATCAAAAAGTATGCAACTTATTATTTTTTATGAAAACCTGTTATTTGACTAATTTAAGTGCTTCATACAATGAATGGGTGATATGAATAAAAACATGAGTTACATTAATATAATTTTTAAAAAGGCGTAGATGTTGTTAATGGATTTTTCGTATAATAATTATGTTTGATAGGTTATTACGATTGGGAAATTGGAAATAATTAGTAAACTCCCGATTGATCGTCTTGATCCAAGTTTACTCTGATTTTCTGAATTTTAAGGTAAATACTGAGGCTATTATTAAGGCAGAGCCGCTCTGTTGGTGACCTGTGTAACTAGTAATAGATCACTGACAGAAAATGAATTAACATATTTAAATAAATTAATAAAAATAAATATATCGTGACGCCTTCCCTATTGACGGGAGTCCCTTTATAAGGGGTTGGCCAGGCCACCTTGGCCTTTACGGGAGAATATAGTAGAGATGGTTTCCCAGGCCACCACACAGCAATGAGTACTTAAGATCTAGTTTGCTAAGCTAGATCTACCAAGTGACTCCGGTGCCGTGAATCGAACCCGGGAGTCTTCACTCACGAATCCGTTACACTAACCACTGGGCCACAAGGCGGCTCTATATACTATAATAAATTAATAATAAATATATACTATTGTGTATACTCTTAACAATCGTTTGGATGTCAATTAATAAGTTTTTTTAGGCCAAGCTAATCTAAATATTTTTTTGTTGTAATCTCCACAGTACCTTTTTAATAGTAGTTAGTAATACTGTGGAAATTAAAAGATTTTTTTCTTCTTTAAATTATGGAATACCACCCAGAAGTCAACACTATCAACAATCCAAACTAATCTGTTAGAATTGTATAAATGAGAACTATCGTAGTTTGGTATATAGTTTATCACAATTCCAAATCATAAATATATGGTAGGAATCTATTGAATTAAAAAATTTCTACAGATGTTTTATAATAATTTTGTGGGCGTCTTTGTGGGCAAGGTCTCTCTCTTTTTTAATTCTTATCATCAAGTACTGTTATCAATGAGTTAATAAACATTTTACCTTGGTGTCGTTGGTTAAAAGGTGCAGGTAATAAGTGCCCAAAAGCCTCTTCTGGTTGACATGTTTAACAGCCAACATTGCTGCTGCTAATTCACTTCTACCTTCAGGTCTTTCGCCCCAACGAGTACTTAATTCAAAAAGGCCTAAAAGGGATACCCTCCGCATACCACTCGTATCTGCGTTATCTGAAACATAAAAAGCTAGACATTAAAATATAATTTGAACATTTTTATATCTTTCCATTGAATAGCAAATTCCATGTGTGGAAATTGATTGAAACAATAATGGCATTTTTGGCGAATATTTACATGCTTCTATTTGTAGACACGTGAAGAAATTCAGGCGTGAAATAAACGTTTTCATAAAACGCGACAACATATTTACAAAGCGTACGTTCAATAATGGCTTTTCCCCCTTTTCTGTGGACATTTTACGAACTATGTATGTATGTATGTACTTCATCTGCATACGCACAAGATTGAGACGGGTCTTTTTCCTTATTCTGAAAGCCTTTTTCCTACAACTAAATTGCTTTTTTTTGTTTAATATAAACGAAAGAACCCACTCGAAATAAGATTAAATTCTAAGATGTATTTTTTATGCGGTATTTTGGTACAGAAGATAAATTTAGAACAATGCATTCGACTTTCTTTTGTGTCATCTTCAATGAGAACTCTTATAACGAACAAGACATGTTTGGCTTCCAAGACATTTATATATTATACAGGGTGAACTAACTGAGAATATTTAAGAGGGTGGTAGTGTATCGTAAAAATAGGTTAAAAAAGGGTATTTAATAGATAATAGATATACACATATATACACATAAACGCCCCTACTGCGTACTTTACAGAAACAGCTGATTACAAGATATTTTTAATTATTATTATTTTATATTTTAATTACTCACTTCACTTATTTTTGCTATACACTACCAACCCCTAAAATAATCTCTGTTAGTTCAAATCCATCATGTATACAAATAAAAGTAATAATTATTCATTTATGAATGAAGAGGGTTTTCAAAATAACACAGTGACCCAAAATTTTACTATTTTGGAGATAGAATGATTGTATAAAAATGTGAGAATTATTCTTAGTAATAAAAAATATTGAAAAAGATTGGGACAAAAATCACTATTCATTATTTAACAGTCATTATAATTATTTATAATTATTCTGAAAATGTATTATTTTTCAAACTTTATTTCAAATTTTATATTAAAAATTTTCATATTTATTACATGTTTATTTATAAGAGGTTATTTGGAAGAACCTATAATACAGTGTTTTCGGTTTTTTTATTTTAGTTTTCGTGTGAATTTAGGTCGATGATATAAAAAATCTATTTGCGTTATTAGCTCGAAGATCATCTTATCGAACGGTTGCTTGAAGAAAATGTAAGTAAAAAATGATTATTTATTTTCGTTATGTTGTGTCCGACAATTAAAAAATTATTGCAGGGGTCAGGGTAAACCGTTTGAGTAATTTCACGTGAGAACACTTTGTATTCGGAACAAAGCTGGAATTAATGGCAGACTAGGGAAGAATTAAAAGAGCGAAATTAACCATCATAAACATTGCGTATTATGTGTAGGCCTGAAAAAAGTAGCGGCAGATGAGATTTTTGAAAGTACAAATCTCTCTGCTTTATTATATTTTTTGACGAATAACCCCGCGAAATTAATTGTAAGAAAGCTTATCGCGGAATCCTTCTTGATAAATTATTTTAAATAATGTTGAGAAATACATTTCCTCTAAATTCGGTATCCCATTTTGGAATGTACACATCGGGAAGATCGATAGACAGTAAGTTATTTATGCGATTAATCTCTCTGCGCAGGTGAACCGAGGGCAATGAGACAATTACTTGTGGGATTATAAATGAGAGGTTTTCGGCAAATAGTCTTACTATTGTAATGTATCGAAATTGGGATGAGTTGGAATTAGCATCAAGTTTGGTTGTACATTTTCAGGATCATTAGGGTGTAATATGTCTAACGTCAATCAGACAAGGTCTGTAAGTGACGTTCGAAACAAATCGTCAACCACCTTCACAAAACCTACCCATCAAGGTTTTTATCACATAACACTATGGTTTGTATAATCACAAATAATAGATTGTCAACCCATTGTAATATACTTAATTGTATTTTCATTTTAAAATGATCAAATCAGTCAATCAATACATCACTGTGTAGGTTATTCTGATTTAATTTCAATTAAGTCAGCTTAAAATTTGGTCAAATAATGAAAAATTTCTATAGATACACAATATTTTCATTTCGGTTAGGCTCAAAAAGTACAAATTTATACAAAACTTAATAATACCGCAATTAATACTTAGAGTAGTAAAATAAGTAATTAAGATAGTTCAAGCATACAACTTTCAGTTAATTTATTTTCAGTGGAACCTCTCATAACGAGTATTATTCATTCCATAATCTAACCTCTTTTATGAAATACTAATACATCTTTTTAATCTCACATCTCGTGCTCACATTTCAGTTGTTTAAGTTAAATTCATAATTTTTTTTATATATTTTTTTGCAGGGGTTATTTAACCCTTTTCTGTGTTACTCGTTATGCAGAATGTTGCTCAACAAGAGAGCAATTTATTCTTAAATATTTTTGCTCTTTATGGAAGTTACTCTCTATTTAGCAAACCTATTGTAAAAAATACACTTATAAACACTCATAAACTTATATTTTGAATATTTAGTGTTACTTAGTAGATTGTAATAAATTTATAAATAATGTAAATTATTCATAGATCATGTCTTGAAAGAAACACAACCACAAAAAATTAAAATGGGCCAAAAAATAATTATTTTAAAATAAAATAATTTATTATTACAGTTTGAAAATCTTTGTATGTATGGAGTGAGTAAATGGTGTAAGTTAGACCCATAATAAATTATTTTATAATTGTAATTATTTTTTAAAAGATAAATGAAAGCCTTTGCAATATTGAAGGTCAATTAAAAACATGTTGTCAACAACGTATGTTAACTATCAATATTTTCCAGATAAAAATTATAAATCCAATCGTTATAAGCATTACCATAGGATATTGTTTTGTATGTGTTTAGAATGCATACAATACTAAATAAGAAAATCTTTTTTTAAGTTTTAAATTAAAAGCTTTCCCTTGCATCCGTTGAATTACTTAACAGATGGAATATATTTGAACGTTTCTATTTCACTGACATGGCACTCCAAATGTACAGTTTTAGATATTTTTTTCAACATGAGCAACACCACTTGCCTGAAATATATTTCAAATTCAGTCCATATTTGTAGGACACGAATCATATCGAGTGTAAGGCTTTAAGGTTACAAATTCAGTCAAAGAGTGTGAAAGGCGAACCTTATTTTAAAATAAAGTGTCTCAGTGCCAAGGGGTACAGTATTATCGGTCACATTATTTTCGAGGGAGAGTCTCTTGCATTTTCTCTATCGTTGTCGCTTTTCTCTTTATCCAACCATCAATTTTCGCCTTTCCTCTGGGAAAAATTTTCGCCGATGCATTGTTGAATGGCTTTTCAGTTGCCCATTTTGTTTTCACAACGAAATAATATTTCAAACTTTGCAACAGCGGCTGCCAACGTTACCGATATAAACTATAACTTTTTATTCAACTATGTTTATTATGAGGGAACTGCAAGGTTTTATCGTGGCATTTATTTGCTTTGTTATATGGAAACCTTAAACAATTTGCTTTAAACATCATTTAAACTACCGATTTATTCACATTAAACTGTAATGGCTGTTTTCTTGTGTTCGTACTAAGTGAAACTGTGATGAAATATGATTATTTTGTATTTTGTTGTGTAAGCAATTTAACTTTATCAGCAAAAATATATGTCACAGTACATTAGTTTGGAACAATTGGCTTTTATGTACAGACCAAAGCTGATTTAGAGGATATTCACGGTTGGTCTGTTATAGGTTGAAAGGTTTACAAAACGAATTTATATTGACAAAGAGATGACAACTATTGAATCGCCAATATTAATGCAATATCGATAATAAAAGAAGCAGCTTTAGATATATTTAATAAAAATTATAATTTTTTTGTTTGAATAATTAAAATGTATTCTTTAACAGTATGCAGTTTTTTAAATACATTATTAATACGAGCGTACTAAAAAATTACAAGATAGATTTTTTTATCACAATTTTTTTATGTCATCAAAGCTTTTTTTACCGATCAAAAGTCATCACTTTGAATTCATACAATATTTTTGTGAAATCAGTTAAACCAATCAGAGATTTTACACACTTTATTGTGTATTAAAAATAATTATTTCGCTTTAATAATTATTTTTTTTAGTTTAACTTGTGTAATTTAATAATGCATTGTCATTCTATTTTTTTTTGGGTTTTAATACAAATTCAATTTGACCACCTTAAGGAGAATTAAATATGTATACATCTAATTGGTTCCGAAAGGGAATTGTAAATGAGGGGATTTTTGGATTAATTAATTATTACTGTATCTTGGATTTAAATAGAATTATAAATGTTCACAAACCTTTATGTTGGGCTTTTCTTTTAGCAGCTTTAAGGGTCTTGTCTGTAATGGTGGTTTGTTGATCTGGGACTACCTCCAATTGATTTATTGTAGGTTGTATTGTGACTCCCTCGTCAGATATTTTCACATTTCTCTCTTTGTAGCGCATCCTTGTTTTGGTATCATGTCTACCATGGTCTCTTTTGCCCCTCTTGTCTGATATGGCTGAATCGTCGCCTTCCGCCCCTTTGTAAGGACTGACTTGTCGAGAGTGCGATTTGTTCGAGGACTCCTTTGTCACCGACAAACTTTTACTTTCCTCTGTCGAATCGCACTCAGTCGTTTTTATCGGATAAAGTCGTAGACAGGGCTCGGTAGCCATTGAGCTATTTGCTTTTGGCACATTGTGATCAGTGGTCTGGGTGGCTGTGGCGGAGCACATCAATAGTAAAAGGATTAAGGATAAAGTATAACGACGGAAGACTAGACTAATTAATGTAGGATTGCTTGTATTCAGGCTTTTCGTTCTTTTACTTAATATATTAAAAGTGCGGGTTCGAGGAGAAGTAGTGATAAGAAGGGGCTTAGAAAAGGACGAGATGCTTTTTGTAGGCTGTGTGCACAGCATAACAGGTGGATCTTCTTGCTTTACGCCCCTACGATCATTCATGTGACATTATTCATCTGAAAATAAACAAAAAATAAATAAATATATTTCTGCTTAATTGAATATTGAGTACCTATTTTTATTAATAGTATACGAAATGTGTAAATATCCATTTGGTTCAGTCTATTCCTGCATTGGGGTCAACTATTATATCTTTCATTCTTATCCTTTTAAACCTCCCCTGTTTCATCGACATTCATTAGTTTTTTTCTTATTTTTTTATTCTTCACTAATTACATGCAACGTAGTATATATGCACCCGAAGGGCTTTTTAGGAGGTATTTACAATTTTTAAATTACAAATTACGCGAGTCACCGACAAGACCTTAGAACCCAGGAAATCAGATTAAACCTGGATCAAGATAGGGTTTTATTTGATAAATATTATTCTAGATACTCCCAATCGTAATAACCAATCGTTTTTTTTTACTTGAGTTCGATTGAACACATGACTACAGTATTTAAAGAAGCGCCTTATCCCTAGAACTATTACGCTGGTGTATGTAACTAAACAATGCAAATTAATAGAGATTGAAATCGGCTTGTATTTAAAAAATGTAGTAAAATAATCTTACTCTAAGACTAAAATTTCCAAAAACCCAAAATAGCTCGAGAGCTATCGGTTTATTTTTGTGCAATCAATTTATTTGTCTTGTGTGATGCACAAAAATTGCAGTACTTCAAAATGCAGTACACTGTCTGAAGCAACCAGCCCATGGTATCAAGGTGTGTCTTCATTATTAACTAATTTAAACCCTCAAGTATCCAAATGAAAGGTGTATCGTCTTGAATAAAAGAAACTCGATAACGGCTTGATCAGCCCTCGTTATAGAATGGCTTTAACGAGTCGTCCTTGTGGACTGTGTGTCTGACAATGGAGAATGGAATAGGTGTGGGGTTCTAAATTACTTTCAAAGCCAGTACCCTCCTACACTTTCAGGAATGAAACGTGAAGAGGTCTTTGAGAGACCCTTACAATGTTCGTCTTCCAAGACCCTACAGAATTAAGAGGAGACTGATCAGCGAAAAAATAAGCGATCAATACATCGTCATGACGTAAAACACCTGAGGCAAACCCATGTAAAAATAGATAATCTGTAAATCTCCACGAACACACCAAGTCGATCGATTTGTATTCAATATGCAAAAGGGTTCGGATTATAGTGTTCAAGGTGTGAATGATATTTATTCCAGTTCACAGTAAATTATCTACAGACAATAACAGATGAAATGTATTAACTTCAACAAATTATCTAACCTCCGCTTAAAACTACTACAATGTAGACGAAAGCGCTCAAAACCTCATTAGAAAATTATTAATTTCTTTCCATGTTAAACACACATATGTAAAGATATGTATAAGTAATTGGTTAATACGGAAAATATATTTATTAAATTAGAAGAATAAGAAACTCTTATGTATTTATAAATTTTTACCGTCGAATTAGTACAAATCTTGCATCAAATTATCGTTTTTATATTGATTATTGAAAAACCATCAAAGTACCTTATTTAGAGAATTGAGTTGGCAAATAAAAATGAACAATCTTAAAATACTGAAAGATGGTTTGTAATTTCCATATTGGCTTGAGTATTTTTTTATAATGGTCGTAGACAAACATAATTTTAATTTAATGTACAAGATGTGTGAAATATCGTCTTTGAAGTTATCTGTTTTGACCTAACAGACTTACATTTTGATATAGGAAAGGTAATAAATTTCAACTGAGATTGTGGCTCAACCTATTTACTTGTATTGTAGCAAACTATGTTGTTCTGAACATTTAATTTCATCATTTACTGCAAACTAGAACATTTATCATTGATATTTTGACAGAGGATTATAATATTATTACGTGAATACGTAAACAAGGTATATTGAAAAATTAAATAGTATTCTGTATTGAATTAATGCAAATATAGACACAATTCAGCCTCACGAGACAACAGAATCGTTTTTGAAATTGATAAGACCTAACGTTCGTATTGTTTAGATAAGAACAAGACTACGTTAGCGAAATGAATAGTATCTATGATACCTTTGTCTTGAAATAAATTTAATTAAATAACAACACGGTGGTCTTCTTTGTCAATTTTCAAATAAGATACAAATAAATTCCAAATAAGAGAAAGACGTGTTATACATTTGCAAACAAACTTTCCTCATCTAGACGATTCTATTTGCAGAGGTATGCCTAAAATATTGAAGTCGTCATTGCGAATAATCTTCTTGTTAAATTTATTATTAGTAATTATCCATTTTCTTATATATAGGGGGGACTTTTAATCAGAGAAAATATTTTAAGGGTATCGTGAAATAGCTTGGGTGTCGTGTAAGTGACGTGCATTATGAAAAGATAGTGACTTATTATTATTAGCGTAAAGAAATATGGTAATTACTAACAGATTATCTAAACGATGAAATATTAAAGTAAAATTAATGAACATTAAGTTAGTTGGTTGTATTTTATATAATATGTACAGTTAAGTATGTTTTGTTGTTTATAAATCTTTTAAATATTTTATTTTTTCTTCAATTTATAAAGGAATTTACATTTGAAAAATTTGATCGTTAACCCATTTGGTTACGACTGGTATTGGGGCGACCTCAAAATAAACCTTTATATAACTTACCAAAAAAAAAATTGGTGTAAAGATTTAACTAGATTTGAAAGACTCGTTGTTTTGGATGGCCTGGAAAACCATCTCTACTATATTCTCTTATAAAAACCAAGGTGGCCTTACCAACCCCTTACAAAGGGAGTCTTCAGAGTCATTTTATTTTACAAATTATAATATGACGAAATAATGTTAAATGAACTCTATAAAATATAATTTATTTTGCGCTCGATTCAATTTTTTTTCGAAAATAAAAAAAAGTTAATCGAACAATTGTCATTTATCAATTTTTCAATGTGTATCCAACTGTGTGGATAAAAGCCAATAACTAAATATCGCCTCAGTATTTACCTTACAGTACCACTCTCATACCAGGAAATTAGAGTAAAACTGGATCAAGACGATCTATCCTGATTTTTTTAATACAATTACCGATCTCCCAGTCGTAAATTCAAATTATCAATTAATTAAAATAAAAAGCTTATAAAAATCGCACTAAATAAGTTATATAAATAATATATATTTTTTATACAAGATTAATAAGTTTCATTTAAAAGTATTAATCTGTTGTTCTCAGAATATAAAAACTATTTATAAAAATGTATTCTATATCATTATAAGATATTTGTATCAATATATGTATAACTCATAGAAAAGAGAGACATAAAAATGTCCAACAAACCATCCGTCTATCGTTATATCTTTTAAAATATTATTTATCAAAGGTATAAATATATAATTAAATAATATATTAAGTTACCTGAATTTATTTTAATATATCTAATCTATATAAAATTGTTAAGCGTTTTTCTGTTCGTAGATATAAAATATATTATACATTTTAGTCGTTTATTTATTTGTAATGAATGTGTGGACAGCAAGATAGACCAATTACCTTTACCTGTCTGACCTGTGCAATTTCAGACCAGAGACTCAATACAGTTTCCAACTAACTGCGAATCCCTACAGTAATCTCTTGAATGCCACAACTGCTATAACATTTTATTTATTTTTGGAAATAAAATTATAAACGTTGAATTTCGATGGTTAATCTTATATAGTAATTAAAATGAACCACGTACCAACAATGTTTTTATGACTGTCTCAATGCAACAACAAGGTTGTAAATGAAAATATTTGCAGGTTGAATTGATTGGTTGTATTTTGTTAATATTTTAAGAGCAATAAGCAAGTGTTTTTGTATGATTTATTTTTGTTAAAGATTGTGGCGCCAGAATTAAGAACGTCTCGTAGCGTCGTTAAATAAGGTTGTGAGTTTTGGAGGATTTCACATACTTTTATAACTTGTTTGTACGTGTCGAGGTCACTTTAAAGATGCCAAAATATCGACAGTCGAACAAAGCGTATATTTTAAGAGGTAGTTTTAGAAATGAAGGTACTTTTGACCTCTATTTTTATATGTCGAGATTGTACCTACACTACCTTCTTCATAATTGCCACTTGCACTTTGTCTAAGGCTTCAACTTTAAAATCCGAAATAAAAATAACGAGCTCGACACAACAATTAATAATTCTAGTATGTATTTGTTTATTAATATTACATGGACGGCTATTATATTCAGAGAGAAATGCATTTTGTGTTCAAAATTGAAATTAGTTTTCTTGACAAACTTCGGATTGTGGACTTGCCAGGAAATTAATTTTCATAGGAGAGTTTACAGGTTGGACAGGAGAATTAATTGCTAGTCTAGATTGGTCTGTCGCCAGTTATGCTTGACATATTGCTTTGTAGTTACTAAATTTACAATCAAAATAATAATAATTCATGACAATAACTTTCAATAAACTGTGACTAATTTACTATTGATATACAATCAATTTATGCGCCTAAATATAGGCAAACAGCTTATAACGATAGATTAAAATAAAGAAAACTTCAACAACTACAATTTTATTTCAATTTTTTTCACAGACTGTCGAGTTGGTATATTATTCAGTACATTTTTTTTGTTGGATTGGAGTCTTGGCTGGAAGATCCAGTGAATCTGTATTACTAGTGATAATATATTTTTGCTAAACCGATCACATATATAACAATAAAGATTCAAAAAATTCACTGAATACTTTAAGCGAGTTAATATTAGTAGTTTATATGTATTATATGCGGGTTTCAAATAAGTCACTCGATTCATACTTTTTTATAATTCAACATTACCTCTCATGTCGAATTCATTCATTCATCATGATAGTTATTGGTAAAAAGATTCAAATACTCTGTACACATAAGTCAAATTCCTAAAATGTATTGTATAATCAATCATTGTATGATTTCAGAATTTATAAATAAATTGTAATATGCAGAGTGGTCTTGAACTAAAAACAAATATTAAAAATATTTCGTGCTTTTGAAATAGTATTTGGCCGCCATCTTGGAACCATCTGTTGTTAGAATAAAGTATTTTTTTTTAAATTTTTAAATAATAATATTTAAATTATATAACAAGCGGATACATAAAAAGTAATAAATATGTAAAATTCTGATTTATTTCAAAATTGATAATTATTTCATAGTTGACCTAAGGTTAGAGTTAACATACCTTTATGTCATTAATTTGCGGGATTACACTGTGAAGATATTTAAGATGTGGTTAACGTGTATCGGATAATAGAGGCAAATTTATCTTTAAAGCAATAGGAATGCGGGTCCTCCAGAGATTCCTGCATAGATAAAATGGTTACCGTTATCCTACTTGACAATGGAAGCCGATACAAGAGGATTCTGGGACAATTTCACTCTAGCTAATGCATTACTAGGATAGCTTACACGATAAGGAAGAGGCATGCGTAACCATCTTTATAGTAATCCTTCCATTTTACTGCCGGAAAGTATTCCTAAAAGATCACGTCGCCGTATTACACTCCGAACATGTCTTTATGCCAACTACATACTATTTTCACCAAATGCATTCACATTATGGAAATCGTCATTCTCGAGTAAAATATTATAGCACCATCTTAATGGAAATTATTTAAATGTATTCTTTTTGATAAGGCTTTCGAATAACTTGAGAAGTCGTAACCAACGGACTACGTCTTTAACCCCTTCCGCAAATTTGGCCAAAAAATTTAACGTAATTTTAAATGCATTTCAAGAATATTTTTTTATACACTAAATATTGTATCGTATTGAAAATTTAAATGACTTTCTAAAGATGTAATTATATAAATGCAAAAATAAATATATACTTAATTAAAGCCGGTCAAAGTATAACCGGCGAGGATATCGAAATTTGCCTACTTTTGAAACTATTTTCTCTAAAATCATTTAAATTTCAACAAAAATATTAACAGAATATTAAAATTGAATATAATTAGAACATAATTCGTAGTTATGTTGTTGGTTTTGAGCTTTTTATCGTCATTATATTTGAGGTTGAAAACACGTCCAAACGCGCTTTTTCGCGCAGTATCGCCTAAAAACACAAGTGGTCTCATTTGACCCTCTATGCAGTCGAAACTTCATTTTCGGGATACAAAGTTCAAAATATTTTTGATATAAAATATATTGTTTTTAAAGGAATTAAATAAATACGAATTTGCAATATTACGATAATTTTTTTTAAAAATAATTTTGTAATATTTTTGCTATGCCTTACCTCCCCAAAAATATTTTCAATTATATATAGTATTTTTTTGTGGATTTGCACAGAAATAAATCAAAATAATTAAATAAATAATATTTGCGCGGCGTTTTTTCGCCTTAGAGTGCATTAGAGGGTCAAATTTGGCCAAAAACTTTCGTTCTGAATAAAATAAAAAATAATGATTGAATTATTTTTCCCGGGCTTTACCATTCATTATTCATAACATATATATCAATTTAGAAAAAAATCGGAGATCTCATGCGGTAAGGGCTTAAAGTTTTACACTAAACAATTAAATAATCTGATTCAAACCATACTACACGTAAATTTTTTGTAGACGTGTAAAATGTTTTAATTACAATTTCCGGGTTTGATTTTGTTCCCTATTGTGTGGCATTGTTTGAAGGATATTTTACACAGACAGGGGTGAAAGTTTAACATGAGCTTTGATTGTTAAATTCAGATAGTTTTCCTAGACATATGTAGTTTCAGTATATTGTCGAGCGAATGAATTTATACGGGTGGTTTTTCAGCTTCAAATCAAATGCATAAGCTTAAAATTTTACTGAGTCATATTCAGTTGTTTGCCTACGAAAGGGCAAATTTTTTAATTAAAACTAACGTCGAACTATAATGATATTGGGCTAGTCATTTTATAAATAAGTGTGTAATACTTTATGAAATTAAGATTAATTTTTTTTAATCAAATTGGTTTTAATAAATGATGTATATTTAATCGCATATAATGCCATTTTTTGTGAGAAAAAAAAGAAAACTACCCTTTTTGATGTTAAATCCACTTACTAATTATAAAATAAAATTTGTTAAGCTCATTTCAGTCTCAATATATATTTTTTTATATTATGATTTTCCTAGATTTTTTTACATTCATGATATTGATAAAATATATTATGTATTATTCATATGTAGATATATTGGGGACGTCTAAATAGATTAGTTAAGGTAAGAACTTGTTTATATTAAAAATAACAAAATATACATTTTATACCTTATAAAATAACGAAAATATAATTACATTATTAAAAATATACATATTCTCGGTAATACACATCCACTATAACATATTTATAATTTTTGAAGGCAAAAATAAGTCAATAATATGTATTATTAAAAAAATATGTTTACTTAACTGATATTTTATTTATCACAAAAACAAAAAAATTAAATATTGTTTTTTTTTACTACTTATTAGAAATTAAAAAAAATCTTTCAACCTTTTGAAATCGAATTTGTGTCGCTATCATGGAATCGGCTGCTTCTGTGAAGTATGCAGTTGTGAAGTAACACGTGTATTCTGTTTTTTATTTTTATGTAATAATCAAAAAAATAATTATACTCTACCACCCTCTAAAACACAGTTATTCTCAATTAAGTCCACCCTGCATATGAATTACAATTAAATTTATTAAATTATAATGTAAGCCATCATTGAGCTGTATTTGATTTTAAATTATTCATTTGGCAAGGGAAGAGTTTCATCCAGTTCTACATTTGAAATACTCCGCATCTCATGTTTAAGTTATGTACTTTTATATGGAATAATTTAAATGTTATCTTCGTCCATAAAGTATTGGTAAGATATTTATTGAATATAGGGTTGTATTGCGTGTTGAATCACTTGTATCCATTTAAAATGGGTCGGTGTGAGAGAGAAGAGCAAGATTTATTTGCGTGTGCTTTACTTCCCATACTACAAGTATCTGGATAGTATCCTTGTCGTCGTTTTATTGAAAATTTATCACGTTGCCCAAGTGTTTAGTGCCTTTCTTTATTGCACAAAATAAAATACATGTACACATTAAAACCTTATCGAATGCCATGCACTTTATATACATATTCTATACATTCAATTCTTCGTCATACTGTCAAATACACACTCGGGTGATAAATTAACATTATCGATAGTTCACATGACTCAACATTAATCAAGTCGAGTAAATCCCCAAGTGATGGCTCCAATTATTCGACATTGAAATCCACTGCATCTAACCACGCTTAAAACTTCATGTAAAAATACCGTTAGTTTATACGATGGGTATAAAATTTTACAATGTCTATCCGTTTTATAGCGGCGCTTTTGGAACGAAGAAATATACTGGAAAATCATTTCCGCGTTATGGATTACAGTAGTTTGGATTTGATGGTTACAAACTCTAAAGTGGTTACTTAAAGAATAGATCTTATCCCAAATCTCCTTTCGGTATATTCTGAAGAAAATTGCGTAATGTGTTTCATGATAGTTCGTAAGTTTATGAAATTTATTTTAAGTTCACTGCGTTTGCACATGAGCAACCTTTAATGGTAAATAGGAGAATTTATGCATATTCAGAAAAAAATATATATATAAAAATTCAATCCCTAGTATAATATTATTTAAAAAAAAATCTGTATTCCACTTGCTTCATATTTTTGTTCCTCACGACCACTAATTAAAAAACTTATTTTTTTGACAAACCATAAATAATAAAAATTATTGTTGATAACCTATAATTAATGTTATAAAATTATGTTATAATAAAAATAAATTTGAAAAAAGTGAAAATTAGGATCTTTTTTTAATCTTAAAGTAAAA
>JAGTTH010000983.1:0-61855 GCA_022606485.1 Agraylea sexmaculata
ATCAAATTACTTTGAATTGCTTCATATAGTGTATGTATACGTTCCACTGTGTGGCTGTATTTTGTATAGATTTCCAATAAGAGAGCTTACAATACAGCCACACAGTAAAACGTATACATACACTATGGCCTTTTATGTGTAGTAATTTGATTCGTACTTTACCCGATTATATTGAAGAAGGCTTATGTAAAATATAATATTGTTCTACCTCGGTTGACAATGGTTAAACTTCGACACGAATTGTTGAGAACCGAATCGCGTAGTTCGAATACCGAGCAAATTAAGGCTAAGATGTGTGCAAGTTTCCTGAAAGCAATTAAAAAGCCGACAACGACGACTTCAATTAAATTTCATCACAATGGTCGGCGGTCGTTCTTTGGAGCGTTGCAAACAATCAAGACAACATCAAAAGCCAATTCTTGCAATACGAAAGGCATTTACAACAATCACTGCGAGTCCTTTTATTTTGTTATTTTTCGACTAACAAAACAATGTTTAAAAAAACTCGATTCTCTGTATATCGCCTGCTCCAGCGTATAATATCGTAAGTGCAAAAAAAATCTGTGTGCTCTTAAGTCTTTATGGAACTGAGCCACATATTGCATGTATGAAACGTCAAAAAATGTTGATTTTCAATCATTATTTAACCTTTTAAGTGGGACTTTTTCAAAATAGTAAAATAGTCTTATTTGACCGGCAACTAATGTAGATTCATCCATTAACTATAACACATTTCATATCTCTGTCAATAGAAGGTATTTAATCGTAAACTGTTATATTTAATAATTAATAATTAAACCAAGTGACACATGACAGGCAGTGTTACCAGATTGAATATGTGGCTCGGTTCCAGCACACAGATTTTTTTTAGCACTTACGATATTTTACGCTGGAGCTGTACGCGTTAATTTATATTATTTTACACTACTCTTTGTTTCGTAGAGTGTATGCGGAAAGCAACATTATACACTTTCTATAAATTATAAGCAGTTCTATTGTCATATGTGTTTTTTTTTCAATTTAAATAGAAAAACGTAAGATAAAGATTCATTCAAATAGACAATTGGCGATTATTCATTGTTCTCGTTGTGTGAACATCGTCATATTGCATGGGTGGTTACATTGATAAAACCTTGGTTCACGTACAGCTGAATCGAATATTCTGGATCGATTTCTAATATCAGGCATGTGGAAGTGATTCGTTTTGCATAGTTTATTTCAGATTATTAACAATACGTTCCATTTCGCACGACCTAACACTTGTCCGTGCTCATTCTACTGAGACATGCTTCTCGATAATGTAATGATAAATCTAATTTGATATATTATAAAGATAAACAGAGTGCCGTAACAAACCGTCCCAACCCCGAAAAAAGAGGGGCGAAAAGATTTTTTTTCAGTTAAATATGAAATTAAATGATAAACAAGCAGACAAGATAACCCATAAATTTATTTATATCTATAGTGTCATGCTTATTTTATTCATACATTCAAATATGGCAGACACTGCTACATGCGCATACTATACATATACTTCACACATAGGGGGGCTGTGGGCACCTCCAAAAAAACAAAAAAACCCTTTAATTATGAATTATTTTATATAGATGTTAGATGAACTTTGTTAACATGAAGCAGAACAGTTTACTCAAAGATAGAAGATAAGAAGTAAAAATCCAATGGCTTATATATTTATATATATATATATAGCAAAGAAGAGTATATATATATATATATATATATATATATATATATATATATATATATAGAAGTGTCATGCGTATTGTTTGTTGTACTAACTGTGGTCACCTGCACCATTATAATTCCTAAAATCTGACACACAAGAGATAAAAATATATTTTTTATAAAAACAACCGGAATGATTATGTAAATTGTTTACATAGTGACTTTTAATGACGCACTTTGACGGTGAAGATGGTGTAATGTTATTAAAAAGATCGAAAAGTGACAGATAAACAGTACGAGCGGTAAAAGCAGCGCCCCAAGCGGTCGTTATATGAAGCCTTTGGTAAAAAATTCTTTCTCTTACATGATTTTGACGACTTAAAGTATTATATATATGCTCATTGTAAACCATCCTTTAGCTCAGAAGGCACCTCCAAATAAATTAATATCTTACAGTAGGTCTAATCTTGCCTTCTAGCTTATTAATATTTCAGATTCGATGATATAACTTCATGGAGCAAAAACTCACATCAAAGAAGTTCCGCGTATATCTGATTAATTACACGGGGCTTTAAGAGATGAGATAAACTTTATAAAAGATATTATTATTATTGCATTGGATATTGAAACGAGCGAGTCTATCGATTAATCAAAGTCCTCCAAAGCGCTCACAGTCCTCGTCTAATCAGAAACGTAATCAATCACACGTAAAACGAATGTCAAAACCTACACACAAAAAAAACATCCAATATCTGTGCGAAAACACACGAACAGAATTAAAATTTTGGCATGTGCAATTTAGACAGATGGGCTGTTTTTTTTTTCTATTTTAAAAATTCACACATAAATCCAATTTATCATCAATCGTATCGGAAATTTCCATCTTAGAATCAATATCTATTCGATCACATCGGAAATTACTATCTTTTGCCAAATAATTAATTGATCATTATCAAGAGTATATCAGAATAACAATCAATACGTGGATTACAACATAAAAATAATAAAAGCAATACATAGTATCATATGATTTATGTTAGTCTCTTTATGTTATTTAAATTAAATATGTACCTTGATATTTATTGATAAATATGGAGAAATATTGAATAAAACTTGCATTGGAGATTATCGCAATCATTTTAGTAGATATAAAAATCGATTTTTTTTAACCCCTAATTATAAAGAATAAGGAGACTTTTATAATCCTGATAATTTATTATTATTTAGCACGTCTTTCAAACCAAAGATACCTTAGATAGAATATGTATTGTGTGTCCACACACTGTCATAAATTTTTCACGATTTCCTAAGCCGATATTACTTAAAAAGACTTTGTTGTCAACTCATTGTCTGACTTTCGGTATTTTTAACGTTTCAATGTATTGTTTAGATTTCAAAAGAAACGAGTTTCACCTTCAGATTTGTTTATTGCTGCGTTACTAATTTGTAATTGATTGGTGGTGGAATATTCGGGGGATGTGCAATTAATTATTGAATTACAAACACGATCCATCAAGTTTATATCTAGAGGCTGAGTTTGTAATAAACATATTAACTTGATTACGGAAAGCAGTGAATATTAATTATAAAATGAAATCACATTGCTGCTAGTAGTTACTGGCTACCGGTTTCCAAGATAGACGTCTCATTTTAGCTGACAGGTATTTGAATAACTCAGTATATTGTATAGAAATTGAGTTTTAAACAAAACCTTAACATTTATATTGTATTTTTTAAGTGTTACTTTAGATAAAATAAATAATATATGAGGTCTCCACAAATTACCCATATTTTCTTGTCTGTACGTTAATAAAAATTTCATACTAACACGCGCGGAGGTTAATTAATATACCGGAAACGGATGTGATTGGAAATAAACAAGACCGTTGGTAGCTTAGATCACTTCTAGGCGTGTTTTAAGTTCGCCAATTACTCTATAAATAAACTAAAAGTAAGCAATGAAATGGATGATTGATTAAATACATATCGTATTGCATAGAAAATCCCAAGAACTGTCATCTAATTGCAAATACGTGTATAATTTATGACGTTTCTGAAATAAAACACTCGAATAGTTGCTGAATGAATATTTTAAAGTGATAATTATCGAAAAATTTTAAATACTCAAATTGAAGATTTATACATTTTTTCATCTCCATGAAAAAAGAACCCTTGTATATACATATGTATATGAGAAAAAATGATTTTGACCCTATACAAGGCGTTAAAGAGATGACAAAATTAAAAATTTAATCTGTATGATTCTACCAAAATAAATATGTTATAAGAGTTTGCAACACTTGTTTATTGTTATTGTGATGTTAATGTAGCTTTTACTGTTGTTATTATTTATAAATCTTCATATTAATAAATGGGTTTATATTTTTTTCCCAACCTTTCAATAATTTTATAGTATTATTATATTAGTCAAATTTAAATAAAACATTCTCATATTTGTTATAGGTAAAAATATTTATATACTCTGTACACCTAAGACTATTTCCAAATATGTATTGTTCTAGCAATCATTGTAAAAACTTGTAAATTGTAATAATAAACTTGTTTATTGTTCAAAAAAAGGATCCGCGAACGTGTTCTTTAAATGTAATTTAACTATGTACATAGTATGTGAAATTTGGCTTAATTGTAATTCATTTTAATGACGTCTTAAATGATATTGATTGTCACGATATTATATGAATGTGTATTGAATTGGATCGCCGATTTAGATAGTGGGTCGGTTGACGTGTTCGTGCAAGTATATAATAAATATTAATGGATCACAATTATTTGGGGCGCGTACAACACACTATATAATATAAAATCGTGATAGAATCCACCATATTGTGTACGGAACATGTGAAATTATAATTATTAATGCGATTCATTATGTGCCAGCTGCATCCCCTTTTGTGTCATATAATCACATAGTTCCTGGAGGAAGACCCACACTATAGAATACACTGTAAAAATAACATCAAATCAATATCGAGAGAAAGTATAATGTGTCACCTCGATTATATAATATTTCCTTGAACTAGAAACAATTTTTTTTAACTGCACGGGCGTAAATATAAGTGTATTTAAAAAAATATCAAGGTAAATCGATATAAGAACTGATTGATATGGATACGTGATCTGGTAAACAGTTTTTTAACTTGATTTCTTTACATTTATTAGGAAATAATATTAACAATTTATATCCACTATAATATAATTCTGAAAATTAAGTATAATCTATATAAAATACATTTTTAATAAAGCGGACATTTATTTTTTTAAGCTTAGAACTACATATAACGTTATTTATGTTATAATATAAAACTAGTTCATTTACAATATATACATAATTTTTGTGAATGTATACATAATTATTGAGAAAATTAACCATTTACCAAATAGGATATTATAAGGATAATAAATAAAAAGCAAAAAAACATCTTTATTTTCAAGTACAATGAAAAAATCTTGTTATGGAGAATATATTAAATATTGTTTATCGTTTGCATGGTTTTTACATACTTTTTTAAGTAACCCAACTAGTCTAGAATTAATCATCCAGAGCCTTGTTTATATTTATATTTAACCATATTTGCTATTCTAAATAGTACAAATTACTAAAACTATTTTAAATCAACGGCTATCCATGGAACTATCAAGGGTTGTAATGTACAATGCCTTAAATGAGTGAATTATCTATAAAACATCATAATATTGTGAATTTAAGTATCAGTGTCGCAGTGCCAGCTGAAATCCCGCAAACGCATCTGATTTGTCGAAATCTTTTTACGTTACAATTCATGAGGTTTAAGCGCGATTCACATTTAATGTATGAACTTTTGGTATGGAAAATATAATAGAACAGTAACATAATATTGTTGAGGTTTGTTTGAGCTACATAACTCGAGAGCTATCGGTATATCATATTGGTTTGTAATTTTACTAGTTAATTTCCTTGGCAGGTATTTTTCTTCACCAGCCCTGCATTGAGGATGGGATGTGTTAATTGAAATGCAGAGCACCTTTGATCAAATTACCGATCGATATTCAAATGTGATGAAAGGCCCAAAAGCCCACCTGGTGTGTTTTATAATGACTAGTGAACGGAGGTCTACTCTGGTTGGAATTATAAAACGTTATCGACAATTTTATGTGGTTTTGTCGTTCACGCACGATTCGGGCCATTGACGAAACGATAAAACCGTGTAAAACATAACATTGCCATTGTTTATTTTTACACTATGCCAAAAATGGCGGCCGCATTTCGGATCGATGGATAAATTCAACCATTCGTGTCGTGCACAAACTATTTTTGTTAACAAATGGCGATTGGTTCACTGCAAAGTATCGGTTGGTTTGTTTCCAAATAAACAAATTGCATGTAAAATAACGCAGCTGAAAATGTGATGTTTGGAAACACTGCGGGCGGTCTTTCCAACTGTAATAATTCACGATTTTAAAGATCACAGTATATTTTATTCATAGGACCTGTTTACTTTAAAGCATGATAAATGGGTACACCATATTTTAATTCTGCTAGAGTCGATTTAATGGCGTATCTAAAAATATAATAATATACTGACCTGCTACTCCTTTTCGGAGTTGGTAAACAATCAATTGTACATATCGTGTAAAATAAATCAAACCATTCAGTTAGCTCTTTGTACCACGTTACCAATTTACCAATTGAATACTGTTAGCACTGTTTTAACATATGGTATTCATTATTTATATATAAATTATATTTTTTAACAATTCACTCTGAAATTAGAACCGTATTCAATTTAATAATGTAATAAAAGTGTGTGAGTGTGTACGAATAGACTAAAGCATATTAAAACACATTGGATTTATAAAAATATATCTATTAAATTTGGTTGGCTCTTTGGAAAATATAGAAAATTCGCCAATAGATTGTGAAACATTGAAAATAGACTCGTCGATTTCTAAATTTATTGTCTACCCAATTCGACATTTCCTCAATACGAATTATTACAAAAGGAGATTTTCGATACGCTTCCACTTTCTGTATTGTGTTTTCTTTCCGGTTAAAAAATCATCGTTGAAATTCCCAATATTTTAACAAAGAATTTCTAGCAGAAAAAAATATTCTTTATCGACATTACGTGATGGTTATGAAATAAAGAATACACGCACGTATAGAAATCCAATATAAATTATTTGACTTAATACCATTAAACATTTTTTTTTATATTGATATTTTAATTGATCCCTAAATGGATTAATTCCAAATAATTTTAAGAGGACTACAAATAAAAGAGAGGCCGATAATGATCTATTTTATCTAATTACATTTGTCGATTATCTGATATTTAGTCTATGTATATTATAATGAATAATTTGGAATATTTAAATAATGGTTGTGTGAAGTTAACCCAACCTAACTTGAAACATATTGTTAACTGGAATAAAAATCATAGACACACCCATATATATAATATTGTCATAGTCATAACTGCAATGTGGAGATAGTATACACATTATTTATAAAAAGTAGCATTGCAGTGTGTACACAGACTTGTTATCTAGAATAGTTATATGACAGACATGTCTCAGTTTACTTATTTATACTTCATATATAAGATAGCAATGGTGAAGGAACGTGCCTGAAGACATTGTTTTGTGAGAAACGAAGACTTCCTTTACCCTGCATCCTGTTTCTAACCCGTCAATTTAACAACGTTTTCTTTTATCTCTAAATACACATATTATGACACATTAAAGACTTGCTGATGTGCTATTATTTATAATCAGACACCGCATATTTTGAATCGCATCGTCGAATAGTAACAGTCGACGTCCGCACCATTAATTACCTGTAATTAATCAGCCCGCGTAACATAAAAATGTTTACATTGTGTTACAAAGAAAACACATTTCAAAACTGTCCATAATCTATTGTGAATATTTTTCTAGCTTCAGGATGATTTTTTTACTTGTGCACAAAGAATACACCACCTGACCACAATATTATTATATCGTATAGCTTTATTACTGAGGTATGCAAAATGGTGTCATCTAATTACAATAATAGTCTTAATTTTAGAATCTGGCTTTAATTGCTCAGGTAATGCTTGGAAATTAATTATGTATTTACTGACACCCCACACTAATTTGATTGAGCCAAAATTATTACAGTTACCGTAAAAATTAATATCAATCACTGGTTATATTATTATAAATACCTATCTTTGTGTATACATACAAAATATTTTATATCGCTAATTTTTATATAGGAGGAAGCCTCAATTTAGTATATATTTAGTTCAAAGAAAATTGTTATTTGTAAGTTCCACAGTAATTTTATTAAGGAGTCTGAGTACTTAGAACTACTAACTTGTAGTCATTTTCAGAATCTCGAAAAACTCAGACTCCTTAAAAAAATACTGTGGAACTTACAAATAACAATTTTCTTTAAATTATGGAATCCACCAAGAAGTCAATATATTTAGTTATTTACAATCAACACTATTCAATTTAATTTTCAGTTATTTTTTGTTGTATTCGAATTGCATACTACTAACATGTTTTTAGTTGCAATATGAAAGGCGAAATTACACGTTTGCAGTTGTAATTAATACTAAACGCTTCGGGTGGTTAATACAAATAAAACTGCTCTTTCGAGTCCAGTACAAAAACAAGGCATTATGTTTTGAAATGCTCTAAAGTTACTGCAACTACGCACAACTGAAAGGATTCAGTAATAAATGGCACATGTGTGTGAAATAAGTTTTATGGTTTGTTATATACAAAACCAGTATATATATTAACCTTATCAGCACTTCCAGTCATCTGCAGTAACTAGTCTCTTATCCACTTTTCATCATCTGTTCGATTAGGAAAAGGTCGACTAATGTAGATGGACACAGTTATCATTTGTGAGAATGTCTGCTATTAACATTTCCAAGTACCGCTTCAATAACGCGTTTGTCCACTTTTCCAATTTGCGATAATCCACATTGAAGTATTGGAACACATCAAATAACTATTTCATGGAAACCGTGAATGGATAATAATTAATATTCACCTTATCTGATAACAATGGCCGGCACCTCTCGTGTCAAAACAACATTCTTCATTAATTATCAAGTGTTGAAATTATAAAGCGTGAAGTGACGTTATTTTATATTTTAACAGCTCCTTGAGTAGACTCTCCTTATCTAAATATGTACATAATGTGAATAGGTTATTTTGTAATAAAAAACCAACATTGGATGACTTCATCATTTTTAATTCAATTGGAAGACACACTTGAAAACCACACAATATATTTACAACAATCGTATCTCCATATGTTTTTTATCGAAATATAAAAAATCTTACACCATAATATCATATAACTAAAAAAATCTACAAGTGAGGTTTTCTTAGCGTTTTTTTTTTCATTGTTTGATAATTTTTTGACCACTTAATCTTTTGAGTTGAATATTTAAAAATAATAGTTATATATAAAGAAGAATATGAAAAATGAAAAAAAAATAATAACTATATTATCCATCATGTTACTTTATTGGATAAAACAACAATCCAGAAGGCGAGATTCGAGTCCTGCACCAGGTTTTTTAGATTGTGTATTAATTTATTGCCACAGTTACTTTAGTATTGAAATAGGGGCAACATAGGAATTCGTCATAACAAGCTGAAAACTTCTAAATCTTGTGTTTGAAACGACCTCCAAAAAGTCTCATAAAATCTCACGTAGGCTTCGTCGAGGTTAAAAGTTACAAAAATCAGTTTTTTTACAATTATCTCGGTTTCCATAGCTCCAATGATCTTAACAGCTATTATAAAAACTATTGAAATGTTTTCAGCTTGTTATGTCGAAATTCCTAGGTTGACTCCTTATTTGACTGGGCTATTAAGTTCACCTGTTTTGGGTGAATATAAAATAAATAATGGCATTTAAAATAGATAAAATAAAAGACGAATAAATAATTAAACAGTCACTTATGTAAAAAAATGTTTTTTGTCGTAATATGATAAAAAATATGATGATTCATATTATCTTGATAAGAAAATTTATTTTTGTTAGTTATCCATTATCTTGAGTAGTGTCAATCTAAGTCAACGTGTGGGCGATTGAATCATCAAAAAGCTGTCAATGTTTTTTATCACTCTTAAATATCAATACATTTTCCTACAATATAACTGTGGTTAAATAAATGACCGCTTCGTGCGTTCTTTGTAGTCTGAAAAGGCACATAGTTGAATCAGCCTTGATTATAAATTTATTCGTGTTGTTTCGCATTGTACTTGAGACTATAATGAGCATGTTTTGTGTTTGGTTCAGGCTTTGTTTTATTTTGAAAGATTGGCTTGTTAGTTTGCTGTAGGCGACACTGTTCCGTATAACCTTGCACAATAACAAAAGTCCCTTTGTGTCACCAACAATATAAAGATTTTATATTGCAATCTTCAAATATATAGGTAGAACCGACCCTTTTAGGTTTTCCTGTTATGTTTCGTTCCATCAAACACAAGAACAAAGGGGCAATTCAAGACATTTCAATTGAGCGTTTACTACCATATCCAATCAATTTAACAAAAATATTTTCATCAGAAGCGGAAATTTACTGGATGAGATCAAATTAATAAATATATAGAGTGCAAGCAACCAAATCAGATGTGATTAAAGATTAATTAAATTTATACTTGGTGTACTGCTTTCACTTCACTCATAAATGAATATTCCCTGTTGATAAAATAAATGGTATTTCTAAGAAGACACAATGAAAATCTGACGCGTCGGCTTCGATGTGTCACACATATTTGAAAGAAGACAAAACATTCAGCCTTTCAAATATGATTGTTTTGTGTACTCTGAAATTTCAGCAAATACTTGGAAGTAGTTTCTTGTGTCGGCGTTAATATAATGGATATGTCGGAGACAACTGGTTTAGTTCGGAGAAATCAACAATTGAATACCTGTTTTGAATGCTACAAAGGCTTCATACAATATGTATGAATGTTTGGCCAAAATATTGTTTTCTATTTTACCTTTACAACTAGAAAAACCTACTATACGGTAAAAGTAAATTTCAAAAAATATTTCCCATGTTTCCTTTATTTATATACGCACTGAGGGCTTTTAGAAGGTTTTTTTTACTATTAACTATGACTAGTAACACAGACTTATTAATTGCCTCAGAGTATTTACCTTACAATCCAGAAAATCAGAGTAAGACGATCGATCGAGATTTCTCCCGATCTCCCAGTAATCATAACCAATATTTAATATCAAATCAATTTTTTTAACTTGAACTTATGAGCTATAATGCCAGTTATTAGTAAAAATTTAATACCTAAATGAATAATTTATAAACTTTTTCCTATTTCTCCCTCCAAAGCAGCGATCTAAATAATAGTCTGAATTGATTAAGCCAGGGCTTACAAACTTCTTCAATTTGCGTGGTCCTTTCTTGAATCTAGATTTCTGCCAATATCACCAATTTAAATAATATTCAGAATAGTTAAGTAAAAACTTTGAAAACCCCTTGGAGCTATTTTTTTATTTACTGGTCTATTCATAGCAATGTGAGTATGCATCGGGCACTTTCGATTGTTATACAAAATCGAAAGGAATTTTATTATGAAAAAACGCACATTTTCAATAAATAACAAAACAGACAAAGTGAAATCGCAGCAATTGAATAAATCTCAAATTGGCCGCTTTCCCTGCTTTAAATAATAGTGTTGCTATTAACCTACAGACATTGTATCATATTCATAACGACGATAATAATTCATGAGTAATAAATTCCTATCGATTCGATGTTCCGATACAATAAATCTCATTGGAGTCCGCGGTGGTGTGTTAATATGAATTGTAATATTTATCATTGACAGATTTATTGTAGTTAAATAGGCCATTGCGAATGTGACATTCGTTACAAGGCGATAAATTGTCTTATCAGCCTTTATACAGTACTTTATGTATCAATTGTATTACTACACTTGTAATTACTGCAGGTGTAATTAAACACCTTATTTCTATGAAAACGAACTTGCGAAATTAGGTTCAAGTATATAACCTTTATTGCTACATACTATAAAACAACAAAAGCCTTCCATGGGTTTATTTATATGGAGCAATTGGTCATTTAATATATGATAAGCAGACCTAGTCCGAGTGGGTGTAATAGAGTGCTTTTACTTATTCGATCTCTGCAACGATTTATTTATTATTTGATCATTGTATTATTTTATTTTAACTCTCTGATATCATATGATATACATCTACAGTTCATCAAATATTATATTGATGGGACAAACTGTAAAGCAAATTTTAGAAATGGTAATTTTATTATATGAATATGATTATTTTATAAGATAACAATACATTTTACCATATAATAAAAATGTAATCCGCGCAATGCTCTTCAATTGTGACCAATTGAAAAGCTCTTTTTCACCCACTTGGCTGAGCTTTGATGATAAGTTTCTGAAAATATCCTACTTTTGTATTAATCCACTAGAAAAAAACTAGTAAAACTTAAAAAAATATAATATATTTATGATGTCTATTTGTTTTTTGTTTGTTTGTATGGTAAAGGTCAAAATTTATACATGCGTCTCTGCAAAACTAAGTTATTTGCAAATCATGACCGTTGGTATATTAGCTCCTGTCTAAACATGTCGAAGGCTTGTCATTTTCTTTACAAACATAATATTTATTATATAAACATATAAACCTCGCTTTTTCTATTAGAATTAATCCATTGGTCGATGTCAAATTGATGTAATGCCCATAGATATAAACATAATATATCGCGTGAGTGGCTAAATACGTGTTTACTTCAAGTACACTAAGTGGCCAAAAACATGAGTTACCTGGCAAACATTATACTGTAAACATCTCTCTTCATATCTTCAGTTATATTTTACAGTAAAATGGCTAAATGCATTGTTACTACATGCCATATGGACTCAAACATACATTCAAATACATCTACGCTCAGTTTTTAACGCTGAGTACTTCTTTAAGATGTTTAACATATTATTTTAATTGCAAAATATTTTTAATTTTTTTAAATTTAAAAACAAACAGCTTCCGAAAGTATCGGGAAGCCTATAGTTTTATACATGTGGTTTGATAACAATACATAAGAGTGAATGAAATATAGAACAAGATGTGAATTATAATAACTGTCACAGCCACTATCAGGGGTCACTAGAAATGTATTTAGGGAGGGAGACATACTTATGCCTTTATCGAATAGGAGAGAAGAGTGCAACAATACACGGGATGAACAAAATTAGACGGACTGCTTATATGCAATGCGATATCTAATGTTTATATCTATGCTAATGTCATATTTTATTGATATCAAGTAATCCCATATGAAGAAGCCATGCCTTTTAACCCCGTAACATATCACTCTTAGATAGTTTTAATTTATTATTTGTAATGATAGTGATTATTGTGTGGTTTTTGAGACTCTCATTCGAGAACAAGCTTGCCAGAGGATAGAATAGTCTACAATAATTTACATACTTGTGCTAAGTTTTCCTATGTAGCTCATTAGTGTAGGTGGTGTGTCACTTTTAATGTTGGCGTTGGGTTGAATCTCATCCGTGAAATGGACGTCTATGACAGGTATGTCGTGACGTGTCATCGTCATGTCGGTTTTGTGGCTGATTAGAGGCTGTCGTGTCTGTGCTTCTAATATTATTATGAGTCACGAGTCTTAACATCATTGTGGATCATTTTAAACACAAAAAACAACACTTTTAAATGAGCTGCGCACCATATTTTTGAGACCTCGCTCGTACCAAAGAGCGGGAGTCGGTAAACAAGATTATTTAAATTTTCAACAGCACCAATAAAAGGCAGGATAAACTATTTCGTTAATGGTAAATATGTCTAAAATAAATTGCGATGGCCTCGTTGGTTTTTTTTTTATTATTATTATGAACATATCCCGTGTGTCGGCAGATGTTGAGCAACAAAAAGTAGCCATTTATTAGATTCAAAGTATGTGCGTTCGTACGTGAGTATAATAAAATATGTCCACATTGAAGTGTATTATTTTAAAAATGCCTACATATTTATGAGTTTGCAGCAACCACGATTCAAAGTTATTATGTTCCAGAGGAGCGACGCTATACTGTCATGATGATTCTGAATGATCAAGTGGTTTTTGCCATAATATTAAACAGTGTAAATATATATAAGTCGAGCTGACACTTGCACGAGCTCGTCTCATTGTAGAGGAAATGTCATATTTTTTTAATCTATAAAAATAAATACCTACACAGCTTTTGATACTTCGCGTGCTGTGCATTTAACACTTTTTAATTGGATATATAAATTTCAACAAAGAGAAATCATTCGTGAACTGGTTTATTCATACTCTTTTGTTTGTGAGATATACCATAAATCAACACTCAATTGTTTAGAATATAATATTATGTGATTATTTATCTCAAAGTGTACATATATCAAATTATAATAATTGACAGATATTTTCGAAGGGAAAATCTCAAACATATTATTTTTTTTATATTATACTCATTACTTAAATTCCGAAAAATATATAAAATAATAACCATCAAACTTGTAAGTTGACATAAATATCGTCAGCCTTCTTTGCAGACTGCGTAAGTCCATTTTGCATTAGTTTTATACGTCAGACGTTAAAAGCTGAAAGACGCAGACTTAAAACTGTACATTTTATAAAATCATGATTAATTTTTGTTTACATAAGATTTTTCAACAGTTGTTTTATGAAACTAATGTAAATAACTCCATTTTATAAGCTTGAATATAAATGCTCGTTTCCCTATACAATAATATTTTATATAAGGTGTGTTAATTTGTATCGTGCATTATTTTAATTAATACGAAATTGGTATTTCTAATGTTTATTGGTAATTTCATGGGAACGAATGCAAGCTAAATAAATTTCCATATTTTTTTATGTAAATGGTTTAACAATGGAATCGCTTCGAATAATCGATTTCCCGTATTAATATAAAGTTTCAAAGATGTGTTATATTTGATGCATTGTTCTAAATGTAAAAAATAGTATTGTTTTTCCTTATTGTATCAAAACAATAAAGTCAGTCCCTGAAGAGGACGAGCTTTATGTGGGTCATTTTATTTAGGTCTAGGTCAATATATTGCTTTACCAGATTCAATTCACCTTGTTCACTTTCATGTAAATCGAACTCACTGAAGGTTTATTTGTTGTTTATAAATTATAGCAATTACATATTGATGTTATCCCTTATACGATGGGGAATATCTAATCCATGGTTCTTTATAAATAAACATGTTTTACAGTGATGACATATTGATATCAAATTACGAAAAAATCATGGGCTTTAGAATTTTTATATAATTATCATCAACGGCCCGACAACTTTAGCTGAAAATACCTAAAAATGTAATGAAATGAAGTAATTATTAAAAAATTCGATCGATGGACGCGCGGGTTCAAATCCTTGGAACTGATTGGCAATTGCAAAACATTAATAAAATACCGGTTTACTCTGATTTTCTAGATTGTCGAATACAAAACATTATAAACAGCCTCAACAAAAAAACACATCATTAAATATAAACATGTTTATTAATTCGTATACGAATTAATTAGCAAGAATAACAATATGTTGATAAAGTTATTTATTCCTATTCAAATAGTAGTGTTTATTTTCAAGTTAAAAAAATACACATAATATTATTGTTTTCCTTGTATCATTTCAATGATATGTGAAGTGTGTTGTGTTGAAATATTAATTGCCTTTAATAATATTAAATAAATATTAGGTACATGTGTGCAAAAAAAATAATGAAAAATCCGTCGATTATTACCAAATCCCAAACCCATTATATACATTGTAATTCAAATTTTTGTTATTTAATGGGGGAAAAAACCACAAACGGCGGGTGTAATCCCGTTGATTAATTCACCAAAATATTAACAGAGGCACAAGTTTAATTGAAAAATCCGATTTCGAATTGAAAACCAACGCCATTATGAAATATCCAGCGTATTTTCCGAAATTGTTATTTCAATACAAAATTCCGATCGTATCGATTCCTCTCTCTACCCTCCAGGGTGATTACAATTTGAAATTGAATTCCAAAATCACACACTTTTTCCATTTTAAATGAAATGAAATCAGTCCGTTTATTTTATTTATCTGAGCTTATATCGAAACATAACTGGAATCAACAGATTTTATTAATATTATAATTTTGTGAAAAAAATGCATTTTTGATCCTCGGGTGAAACTGTTTAATAAAGGGAAAAAATGCACAATATTTTATTATAATAAAGGAATACGATACATTTATTCTATCATATTTCAGACCTAGTCCAAGTAAATGTAATGAAGTGCTTTGACGTATTCGAGCTCTTCAACGATTTCTTTTATAATATTTTAGTTCAACTCTCTGATATTTATACAAAATATTATATGGTGTACATCTACACTTATCAAATATTATTCATGGGACAAACTGTATACTTGAATGCAAATTAAAAAATATTATTATTCTATAAGATTGTTTTATTAATATCTATAAATTCAAGCGGAATAATACATTTTAACATAGAATAAAAAAGTAACTCTATATTTATTGTGAGCAATTTAAAAACCTGTTTTTTCATCCTTTTGGACTATGTCTGGTCACCATCTATTTATATAAATTATAAAAAGGAGAGTTTAATAAAGAAAATATTATAATGGGTCACTGAAAAATATTGATATTCTGTCATTTTCCCCCCGGACCAAACCAAAATTCTGGAAACAAACCCTTGCTCGTTGAATACAATGGACATTGAGAATTGACCAACCATTAAAAGCTCACATCTTTTTCAGTGGATTAATCTGAAATTCTACAATAGTAGTATAATAATTAGTATAAAAATTGAAAAATAAAATCACTCACCCGATAGTCATCTTCTTCTTCCGTCCGCACAGAGTCACTGTATTTTATCAGTCAGTTATTTATTGTTTATTGATTACACAACAGTAACTAATGAAGATTTCATTGGACATCGAATGCCGTTACCTTGCAATAAGGTCACACATAATAAGACACGGCATTCTTAGCAGGAAAATGAATGTCAATGGGTTTTAATTGATTGCATTGTCTACAATTTATTCCATCCTGAAGAACAATATGTCCGCTCGTCGAATGATTTCCGCTACAAATCCAACGAACTATTCTACAAAAAATTAATATCGAGGATGTGGTATTTATATTATTACAATACAAAAACGGTGATAGTCGTAACGCGTGGTATTTATTATTAGCCACCATTACGTCATGAAGAACAGTTTCTACGCCACGACATGCTGACCTGCAATTTCACTGATCCATTCTGAATAAATTACCATAATTGACATCAACATAAAAACAGCCTCTTAATTTGTATATTTTATTTTATCTTAAAAAATATTAATTTTGACTGAATAACTGAAAAATACTAATGCTAAAAAAAGAATAGATATAGTGGCGAATATACAACTTATTATCACAAGAAATTTATTGACACTTCATCATTATTATAAAAAGTTTTTGGACTGTTTTGTTTTCCTTATTGCATCTTAACGCCTCACACAGTCTGAATTCGGCTATTCCTGTAAACATTTCGACCGGTCATGGCTTCAAAAGTGACAGCGAGATAAATACAACCAACCACTTTCAAGACTAATTTTTTTAAACAATAATAAAATGATTTAGACCGTTTTAATTTCATTTGGAGACATGTTTTATAAGGGGATAATTTATTTATCCGCAAATGGAAAGAAAAAGAGTTAGCACTGGATGAAAAATGATTTAAATGACGATGGCGTTTTAATATCTTTGAAAAATATCTTACGTTTTTTATTGGTTATAAAAATTACTCAGTTTATTTTCAAATAGCACTTTCAATTCCATTGACTTCTGAATGTCATATTTTTATGAGTTTAATTTATATATATATGTATTACATTTTCTCTGTTTTATCGACTTCTGAATATGATTGAATATGAATGATTTTTTATCTGCATATGAATTCATACAGTCATCGATAGGATGAATCGGAGAGAAAACAGCGCACGGGGCTAATCGCCTTAATATCCATTATTAGCGCATTAGTCGACAAATTATGATTTATTTTTCGATTAAAAGCCACGTCAAAAGACAATAAAAAATCGATAGCGACGATACAATGGAATGGTTGGCTGTTAATTATGGTTCATGTAAGCGCTTATTCATGCTGGCTACTCCCACGCCGAATATAAAAACACAATGACGTGCCCATGATTAATGCTTCTGATATCATTCAATTGATGAACTCCTACAATTTACCATGATTATACAAAAAAATAAATAAAAAGACATCCCACCCCATTCACAGATTGTACAAAGAATAAAAAAATGTTTATATTTCCTGAAAAAAAAATCAACGTGATCGAGGCGAGCAAAATATACTGAAAGTAGGTATGGGACTCGAACCCGAGAAATATGAATATCATTTATTAAAATAGTGTTCAATTAAAAAAGATTCAGAATTGAAGCAAATGCTCCCAAATCCGAGTGTATTTTTTTTCCAATATTGGTTATTTATAACGGATTCTACTAAACCTAATCTTTGATATATCAAACAAATATGGTAAATTCACCCAATTCAAACCTTCAATTTTTGTTTAATATTTAATTTTATTATAAATGTAACTTATCAATTAATAATCATCGCTATTTGAACCGAAAAATACATGTTTTTTTTAATTACTTATTATTATTACAATTATTAATATAAGTAGTGTGGTCGGTTTAAAATGTGGAATATATAATATTGTTACGTGCTATATCCATGGGTTGATCTGGTCTGTTGCGGCACTCAAGTTTACTATATTTCTCCATTCATTAGTTTTTCTGTTCTTAGGGCTGGTTTCTTTAAAGGTAGTTAGTAAATTTTGATTGTATACTAGTTCTATGTTTTTTTGAGCCGTTATTAATAGTTACGGGTGCAAATATAAAAATAGTAACTACAACCAAGGTTTCAAAAATAACTGTGGTTAAATAAATCATCATCGTGTTATTTATTTTTGAAGCCAGTTCACGAAGGCCTGAAATTTACCTTGACTCACATTATTTTGGTTTGAATGCGCGTGTCCAATGTATTTGAATGATGCCATTTTGGACATGTCTCAATAATAATATTTTTTCCTACCATACATAGTTTATGGAGCGGTCGTGAGGAAGCGAAACTTTCAAAATCGTGTGGCCGGGTTCGGGTTCGTGATCCAGACATGGAGCGAGTGCAAAAACCGTGCTCAAAGTATGAATCACGACAATACAGATAGATGCATATCTCAACTAAGCTTACCCTTTTGGGGATTACAATTCTCAAAACTTCTATATAAAGATGTTGGCATTTCAATGGTTCAAATGTCGACGACTGATAAAAAAAATATCATCAATCACAGAAAGTTGTTTATTATTATTTTAACTCGTTATCGATACTTATTATTTCAAAATACCACATCCTCGTGTTGTCGCCCACTGATAACAACGCCTTCAAACCACATCAATTTGTAATTATAAAAAAAATTGTATATTAATGACTTGTGTGTGTTGAAATAAAAAACGAAAGTTTAAGGTATAATAATAATTTTTGGTATGTATTTGGCAATGCTCGCAAACATTAAATACAACATATTCGCATACAAGTTGGTTTCATTATTATTTCAAAAAAATGTCATCCTCTCAATCATTTATTATCATCATCATTATTTTTAAGTCAACAATAAGCGTAAAATCTTCTATCATCTCATGTCGAAAAATAATATTCTACATTTTCATTGGTTATATAATAGTAATAGTTTTTTTTATTTTTATATATATATGTATGTATATAACGCGTACCTTTGTAGCAGGATCAAAAGTGTGAAATTAAAACATTGTACACGGATTTTGCAAGAATACAATAAAAATAAGAGAAAATGCACTGCGGAATGGAATAATAAACTCTACCACTATTCGAAGATAATAATTATAAATTAGCATAGACATGAACAATTTATACGAGCGAAGAAAATGATTAATTAACAGAACGAGCAACGGATACTTTCAAACATACTACAAAGATTACATTACACGTCGAGTATACAAAATAATGAAACATTGGGTTTTTTAAACACTTTCATATTCACATTTACTATTGATTAATCACAATATCTAAACTGTCCAAATATCAAGTATACTCAACTGTATTTTTTTTATATTGATATAAATATATTGATTAAATTATGACTTTAATAGAATGCGTGTGCGATAGAAAGTTGTTTAACTAAAATGTGTTCTCTCTCTATTACAAAGAAATAATATATATTTTATAATGTATGCTTGAAATAATTTATACATTAAATGTGTACAACATACATGAAACAATAAAACGTATACGTCCAATATTACAAATTTACTGTTACTGACTCAGTCAAATTATTTATTTATATATATATATACACATTTACATACATAATATAAATGTTTTTTATTCTCTTCTCTATTCGTGTATAAACTCAATCTAATCATCGTTACATTATCAAATAATTTATAAAACATATGTACGGGTATATTATTATCTGCGAGTTTTTTTTGTATATTTTTTTCCGTTTAAATTATGATACATTTACATGTTGTCAGTAAAAGCAAAACTAGGGTGTCGTATTTTTTAAATTAATTTGAATATCAAGTGGGTTACATTGGAAAGACCTCGCCGACGGATACATTGTAATAGGCAGTCAGTTAAAAAGGTATAAAGACCTTCACGATGTGACATAACTAAATTATTAAGAGTGCACTCGTTAAACGGTGAACGAGTCGGAAAATGAAAATGTCGCGACGGAGCAGACCTTTTGGCAATTTCGTTATTTGGCTGCTCGCTATCGCATATTTAATATAAAATCACAGTCACTTCCTTAGCTTAAAAGCGTAGTCAGTACGGAATGAATCCCGTATAGTTTGCAGTCTTATCGGACGATCGAAAGTGTCGTCTCAATTGATGTCGTTCTGGAAAAATGTGTATACAAAATACAGTCCTGGAAAATGACATCTACTCGACTAGCTAATCATTATAATATTACAAATAGACCGGCGGTCCTCGAGTTAAGAGGACAATTATTATTACACTGAACAGTAGTAGAGAACCGCCGCTACATTATAAGGTACATCACTAAACTATAAAAAAGACGCGATACAGGTGATTTACACTAACCGAACGGACGTTATCGGAACTTCGGTTAATGTTAAGCATTCTGCATTCGGGGTCACTAATTGTCGACTCCACTTGCATAGAGTGCGTAACCCGTGTTAAGATTATCATAATTGTCTCGTTACTATTGTTAGCAGAGTATAAATATTGAAAAGTATCGTAGACGAGGTCTTTCTGTACATGTTAAAGAGATGTAGAGGAAACAACAATGGATGATCGTATAATAAATACACACGCACACACATAATCAGCAGCAGTAATCCGTCTATTTGTATTACTTATACATCACAATGGGATAGTTCTGATAGACTGCCCCGTCCGCGGCGAACATCTTGGCGCGGTAGGGCGATATCAGTCGGTTACCCTGTACCTGGAAGAGGTCTACAGTCTTATCACAGTCTGGCAGGTCGGCCAGGTAAGGGTGCGTCATGTGCCTGGCCGACCTGGAGGGTCCGTACCCTCTGACGCACTTGCCGAAGCCGCTGTTCTCGAGGGTGTCTCCTTCGCGAGGAGCGGCCTGTGGCGCGGGTGGCCAAGGTTCTCCGCCCGTCACTCCGCAGCAGGAAGGCCTCGCCCATCGCCGCGGTCTCCTGCACGCTTCCTCGGCCGCGGCGGCTTCAGCCTGCCTCGGCACGCGCCGCCCTGACGAGACGCCGATGGGCGCAGGCACATCCGCGGGAAGGCCGCAAGCCGCCGGAAGGTTGTTGACGAAGGGACATCTCCTGAGACTGTCGAGCCTCCGAAAGTGAGCGGGGTGTATCATTAACAAGGGTTCTATCTTAACGCCTTGGGGAGGCTTCGCGCACTCGGGCAGCTCGTACTCGACACTGCAGTCTACGTGCAAGGGGATGGAGTAGTCCTTCTCGGGGGGCGGCGGAGCCCATGTGGCCTGGGGGAGGCTGACCGCGGGGGGCGTCGGCACCTGGAGAGACGTCGCTGAAATAGCGGTCTGCCTCTGGTGGCGCCTGTTTTGATTGACAGACTTCAGATATGTGAGGGGGCGGTGAGGAGGCATGGCGGCCGCGTATGGAGCCTCCACAGCGGCCTGCAGTTGCGGAAGGTAACACTCCGCCAAAGCCATACTAACTTGGTCGAGTCAGCAAACACCATGGACTCACTGACCGCTGACCACTGATCACTGGGAATTCATAGAATTCTATGGCACTGCACAAAGTACACGAGTACACCGCTCATTGATGTTACAGACTCTGACTAATCCGATGATAACTCATACTCGGTGTTTCGATACTATTTGGTTGCGTCACACCGATCAGCTGTTCACTGACACGGACACTGCAACTAATGTTATCCAAAGTAGCGCACGACTGTATCGTATAACGGTCGACGTCGGACTGAAGGCTCTGCACAGACGCCTAGCAAACTAACCCCCCACCATTTTCTGTCTAGCCACATTGGCGCCCAATCTTTTTACACACATTGTTTCCAAATACAAATACATTTTATATAAATTACTCTAATTATATTATTCGATTTTATAATCTATTCATCATCATCATCATCACAAGCACTCCAATTCAGTGATGAACCAAGGCTTTCCGCACCAGCCTCTTCCACTTATTTCTATAATCTATTAAAAATTAAAAATAAACTGTACATTATTTGCCAATAAATCAAAAAATATGTATATATATAATGTTAAAGAAAACATGTTTTTACTTTTACAGTATTTTTATTAATTATGATTTAAAATGCAAAATTTGTTTTTGGAAATGGATAATTACCATACTATTTGCCAATGAAACATAGGCTTATTTTACAAAACACAGACTGCCTAATTTTAAAATTCCTACTAACTTATTTTATTTGTAGAATGGTATTCGAAATACCACGAACAAAGCTAATTAATCTTATTGAATATAGTTTTGCGATTTGACCATTCAGGATTATTTGTAACATCTCGATTCTGATCGGTTTTTCCATTTGGAAAAAAAAATGATATTACTAATGAAATAAATAACCCAATATAATTTTTAAGAACTAGTATATTTTACTATTAAAGTTCATTGAAATAATATGAATATTTTACACCGCTATAATTTACATATATTTTTCTATCGTTTCCGTAGACCGACTGTTATGATTTCATGTGCGGTATTGCTTCTTTCTTCTTGCCAGTATTTAATCGTATTCTGCGTCCCTTTCGACGTCTCGCTCAATTTGCCTCCCCTTTGGTATTGGTCGTTGTAGACTAGTACGGGGGGACATTTTTCTCTTTTTTATCTCAGCATGACACTGTTCGGTGCTATATTAGTCTCTTTTTATATTATTATTTATTGCCCCCTTTGGACCCCTCACATAAGAAACGAATTATACCCGATCAGCAAGCTCGTTTGTATTGCATCCGCAATTGGTGCATATTACTATCGAATTTAAAATCAACCGAAACCCTCTTTAACAAATAAACAATCACAACTCGAGTTATTAATAATGATAACGACTTCGGCAGAATGGCCCGCTTATATTGAGAATAATGTGAATATTATAATTTTTTTTAAATATGAAATATTCACAAGTTAACGACATAAAAGACTGCTTTAAAATCGATATTCGTTCTGCCACTCGATATTCTTGTCGGCGTTTTGTCATTCGGAAAAAAGTTGGCCGGAAAGAACGCGCAATGAAATTTTAAACGATTCCCTTCCAAAGAACACGTGTCCATAATATTATTATATTACGGCGCTCATGATGATGATTAAGAAATTATTATATAAAAAATAAAATTTAAATTTTACCATTAGAAACTTACCAAAGTACGCAACATTAATGACACTGTCCATTAATTTTAGAAACTGTTTAAACATTGGCCACTTGACGTAAGTACTTAATAAGAAGTCCATAGTACATGTAATTTACACCACTTAAAAACTGGAATACTTTTCTGCAATTAATAAAAATCCCGTTCAATATTTCATACACGTGCTCGTGTGAAAGTAGAAATAATATTATACAACACCGATATAATTAATTGCCTGTCTTAAATGATTTGATATTCTATATATGTAGAATAAAATAATATTAGCTACAGTTTTTTATCATATATATATATATATATATATATATATATATATATATATATATATATATATATATATATATATGACGTTCTTTACAATACAAATTTTAAATTATCCTGTTTCCAAGATAAGCTTAATTTGACTAATCTGGCGATTATATGAATCAGGCAGACAGTAAAGTGAGTATTTGGTTAACAAACTAAATCCGATCTAAGACTGTGATCGTTAACCAAAAAATCCCTACAGGATAAATTCGTTCTGGAGAACACTAAAATTTAACATTAATAATATTGACATTTTTTCTATACAGGGTGGACTTTAAAAAAAATTCTTTGCTCTGAAAAGGAGAATTTACAATCTAAACAAAACATTGAAATAACGTTTAAAAAACAAAAAAAATAATTATTAGCTTTGTTAGTATGTGGGTTATAAAAATATAAATATACACAGGGTGAACATGAACAAACTGATAATATTTTAGGGTTATCGCAATAAATAAGTGAAAAAAATAATTTATTATTAAAAAAAATATTAGTTCCATTAATACATTGCGTATTTAATAGACAAAACAGAAACGCAATATCAACTTTTGCGTATTCAACACAAACATATGAGCCCAAATTTGATTCTTAAACCAGAAATATTTTTAGTAAATTTTTAATAATTTACCACTACCACCCCCTAAAATATTCTCAGTTATTTCAAGTACACCCTGTATATTTTGACAGAAAAGTACATACAAAGCACATTTACAAGAAAAATATATCGTCCATTATTGCTTGTTGTTTTAGAAATGACCTCAAAGACCATATTCAATAAGTGTGATGAGAGTGTGTACATGCGGTGCGTATGCGTGTACATCAAAACAACCAATCTTTAATCTATTCGTACACACACAACTCACTATAACACTACTATATATTATAAACTATTTAATAACCGATCACCCACTTTATACATATGAGTAGGCTATTATCAAAGACCATTTTTTTCGAAGTGGTTTTTTATTGATACTTCATATTATTCAGAAAGTTTCCTACCTAGTTGTACATTAATATCGTAAAAAAAATTAAAATCTAGTTGAATATTAACCTTATTATGAAAATCGACTCTTTTGTTCGTTATGTCAGGTTAGGTTAAGTCAAAAATAATTTTAGTGATCGTCTTTAATACTAGGCAACTCATATACATTATCCATCATAAGCAGCAAAAATCACAACCCCTTCTAAGTTGTCGGTCAATAATTCCACAAAATAAATTGGAAGTAATATATCGCACATCGCCATTGTGAATGCACATTATAATAGATGTATAAATATTTATTGTAGCTCGGTACAGGATGGTCCATTTTGAAATGTATGTACATAGTAAGTTGGAGAGGTCTTTGCATAAATAAGCAAAACAACATTCAAAGCATTCAAGTACGGGGTTAAACTATACAACACCGACGGGTCAAGCTCCATTATCGCCAAATTTGAATTTGTAATTGAACTATTCTCCTCACAGTTTTTCCTAATAGTCAATAAAAAATAGGCTATCTTTAAAGTATTGCTTGAAAAAACAACAACCGAAATCAGATGGCATATAATTATATGATAACAATGTACATAACATGTCATTTTTGTTTGTGAATTTAATATGTTTACAATAATATTAACAATGGGTAATATTTTTACGATGCATATCTTATTTATCACTTTTGGAATCATCATCATCATCATCATCATAAGCACTCCAGTTCAGTGATGAACCAAGGCTTCTCGCACCAGCATCTTCCACTTAATGCTCCTCCAGTTATTAATTCCTAAACCCCTAACTACCTTATAGAACTCGTCCACCCACCTTAGCCTAGGTCTATCCTGCCTGCTCTTACCCACAGGCTTGCTGGATAGTATTTCCGATACTATCCCTCCTGCTCTTTAACCCAACCTAATGTTAAAGCCCTAATAAACTGCACTACGTTCTCGCTCTTATATAATGAGTAAATCTCATCGTTCCGTCTAATTCTAAATAGTCCCGGTGCCTCCTGAACAGGACCCAAGATCCTCCTATGAATCTTCCGCTCGAACATAAGTAGCCTATCCTCTTTAGTTTTGGCCTAATTAGCATCTTGTATAATTCTACCTTCACTTTTGGAATATTATATTTAATCGGACAAATGGCTTCATAATATAGTGTAGTCTCGATCATACTTTTTAAGCAATAATTATTTTCTTGACTCTATATTAGAAGCGCCTGTTAAGTAAACGTACACCGTAAATACGGTAGTAGAGTTACTTATCGGTTTTTTGTTAGTCAATGCCTCGCCTGAGTCTCTAATTAAAAAAAAAAACGATCAAAGGACAGCAAAGCAATTCTATTACCGTCTTTACGGTGTACGTTTACGGCGACGCACGCCTAGGAATCACAAGCTTTGGTGCATAAACCCCTTCTATGTAAATACTAAATAATATTTGACGATATGCAATGTAAAAAAACAAACCACATTTTTTTATTCCTTTAATTTTTGTATTTTTCTTTTGATACATAGAAATTCGATAATTCGGACGTTTTCATTAATCCGACAGTTGGCGGTGTCATATAGAATTATCGAGACAATATTGTATTAACAACACCCTTATATTTGTAGAGTAAATTTCTAACTTTAAACACATGCAGATGAAAAATAACTGCTGAGATTGGTAATATTGTTAATCTTAGTAATTAAGTTCTTCCGCTTTTTATGAATAAAGTTATTCTTGAATAATTCTTCAAGAATAACAGAAAGAAACACTTATTATATTTATACATATTACCCATTATTTAAAAGTTGAAATATTTCAATATAAATTGGGTCCTTAAAAATCACACCACACAAGGTATTTTATAAGCAAGAGAATTATTTTAATGCGTGTTTATGATTTATTAATATCACCCATTATATACATTTTATAGTTGATAATCTAAACAATTGGAATTATCACCAATGCTCAGTATTACATAATAATTATTTTAAACACAAATCGATTACTATCAAAAAACACTTCAACAGTATCGGAATTTAATATCCTCCACAAGCAAGTGCCCGTTATCTATAACTAATCTAATATTCAATCGAGTGATAAATTAATTAATATAATTTATACAGTATATATTTTACAAGTAAACTTATTTACATAATATCTAATTCATACATTACAGTCAAGATAGCTTCATATCCCAGCCAAAGCACGAATGCCTTTGAGGATTCAGTGTTAATCTTAATTTGCATCGTATACAGGTTTTTTAAATTATTTATTAAGATTATTAAAATTAATTACTACCGCTAGGTATAAATAACAAAAAAATATATTCATATATTATAATTGCCTTATCAAACAACTTCATCTTGAATGCATTAATAGAGTCTTATGAATATTTATAATATCAAATCAATCAAGAATGCACTCTTTGGAGATGGTTTTCAATATTTATATGACAATAAATATTATTTTGTGTACCTGGTATATTCTCATCACAAAAGCTTTCAATCCAACAAAATTAGAAGCTCTCTTTGGGTCTGTCGGCCAGATTGAAGTCCATATATTTATATGAAGTCTTTGTCCATTTCAATTCACACCTCAGTGGGTTGCTTTGTCAACATTTGCTTCCTCACAAATGTTTATTTTTTGTTGTATGCAAGTGCGTTTTTCAATCTGGAAAAGTATTCGTGGCAACCGATCCTTGCCTAATCCGAACAAAAGCGGAAACAATTTTGTGGAACTAACATTGATTGATACCAACAAATAATAGCTACTGGATGAAGTAGATGTGAAAAAAATAAATAACAACCACCGATTCTCCACCAGCGACCTTCGATCGTGTTCAATTTCGTGGTTTTGTATAGCACAATAGAACAAAAAAAACACCGATATTTTTATAACTACATTGATAAATATCCGGTTTTAACCTAATTCGCTCGAACAAAATACTTAAACACTTTTTTTCTGTTCGAATGCCAATTACGGGAATTTTTAATCAATAAATCCATCATTTTGTTTATTATTTAAGTACCTTGTTACGTAAATTCATAATTAATAAATTTTATTAATCAATACAAATATTTCATGTTTAAGAAGAATAACCGAATAACAAATTCATATACATTTCAAACATTCATTTTTAATTGGATTGAATTTCAAATATTTTAAAGGCTTTCGTGTACATAATTCCATCACGACCACACAAAATTATTAATAAATAATAAAATAATTTCAATTAAAGATATTTGGTATACGTATTATATCTAATGTATTTACTATACAGGAAAGGCCCTCAAAATCAAGCGTTTATGGATTTCAATACATGAAGTGAGTATAAACCAAACTAGATTAAAACACACCTGTCTTTCAATATTCATACTAAATACAATCCTAAGAATAACAATATTGTTTTTTAATTGATTTTTATATTTAATAGTAATTTGAATTATATTAAGTATGCAATATAGCATAACAAGGAAGGAATATGAGTTTATAGTATTTGGGGTTTAGTTAAAAAGTCTAATTTAAAATAAAGTGTGAGATGTGGAATTAAAAGAGTGGTCGCCCAACATTTTTTATCTTCATTGTTGAAAATTTTCATTATGAGTAAACCATTCAAATACAAAGATCACAAAGCCCAAAGTTTAAATAATGAAATATGCATATTCTTACAAACAATGGAATCAGGATAAAACCATAAATTTATTATTAATGTAGTACTTAATTTTCATGAATAAAATAAATGGAATACATTTATAATCAATTTACTTAAAATGTATATATTTTGCATTTATTTACATAGTAAACATAAAATAATTATCACATACAAAACTTAAGATTAAGTTTCTTTATGATCATACATCTAAAAATTTTATAATACTTTTGAGAGTGCATTAAATGATCACAGTGCAATAAATTAATGCATTATAATGCACAAATAAACTGTTTTGACTGGCCTTTTATCATAAAAATCACAAAATATAGCTTTAAACTAGTAGATCTTCACAAGCGGTGGATAAGGAACCCGGCGGTCTTGTAATATTTCCATTCTCTCTCACACCTCTCATCCGTTTTTCAATCAACTCACCTTGCATGCTAGGTATTTTGTAATGCTGAGCTCGTTTCAAGCAAATACCGTATCTAATAAACATTTGAATGTGTTATTATGTATACATAAATAGTTATATAAGTTTGTACTACCTTGCGAGTAAAAGACAGAAATCCTTACGGAATTGATGAGTCAGTATAGCATAGAGAAACGGATCAGCCAAAGAATTCAATGGATAAACTAGAACCAATAAGAGTTTGGCTCCATTAACATCAATTATAGAATAACCAGCTAATGCACCTGCTCCAGCAATCCCTACAGGGACACAACATGCCATATGCACACCAATCTATAAAATAAATTATAATATTAAAAAACATTTTATTTTAGAGTTAAATTAGTCTTGTCTTACTAGTATGGCCATTTTATTGGCAACTTTAGCTTCTCCGGCTTTTACTGGACAATGTCTGGCATCTCTTGCCAATGTTATATAGATGTGAGCATAACAACCAATAATACATGCCAAAGACAATACACCTGTTAGTAAAATGATACTTAAATATGCTGTATCAATCCAATTTTTCCTCTGCATAGGCAGGCATATGCTAAAAATAAAAGATAAATTAATAATGTATGATCAATTTTTCAATTTTTCAGTTGAAAATTACCTAGTCGATGAATAGTCACTAATTCCAAAGAGAGGCATCGAAGCAGCAATCAATGAGTAAGCCAAAGAAGCCACTAACAACAGTCTGGCAGATCTCGGAGAGAGACGTCGCTGAGGATGTAGAGCTCTAGTGATTGCCAGCCACCTTTCCAATGTCAGAGCGGCCAAAGCACAAAGAGAGGTTTGTACACCAGTAATTGCTAAAAATCCAGCTGCCTTGCATCCGATACCATATTGCCAATCATATGCATGATTGAAATAGACTCCTGATGTGTATGTATCAATAGCGGCAAGTAAAAGAAGATAAGCTGCAGTGCAGAGGTCAGCGATTGCCAGCTGCAATTGTAATAAATGAGAAGGTGCTAATGAAGTTCTACGAGCCAACATAACTCCAGCTACAATGAAATTAGCTAAAGTAGCCGCCAAACCAGCTATCCAAGCTGCAACTCTTCCACCGATACCGCCAAGTATACCAGTACAAGGATTTAGTGCATCAGCTCGAGGTTTGCACACAACAGGTACCCTAATCAGAAAAATTATGATAAATGTTTACTTTTAAATTGATTATTTACTACTCACCTCTTAGAGATGTTTCCACAAAAATCTGTAGTGTGTGAAGAAGATGGATTATTACCGGTAGGATTTGTGTGGAAAGATCCAAAATCTTCCATATCTCCATACATCTCGTCATTGTCATCAGTTATTATAAAACTAGGCCCACTGTGTTCTTACACAATAAAACTTGTTAAAATGTTGATTCATTAATTAATATCAGTCATATTTTTAACAGAATACTCACCCCAAGATTGAAGTCTGTGATCTGCCTGATTCTTTTTGTGTCAGCTCGGGCAAACCACGCCTCTGCCTTTTATTCCCTGAACAAAACTATTACTCTACTTTTTTTGAAAACTTATATTTTAAATTAATAAGTAAGTGCAGTTGTAATCGTATAAAAATTTACCTGCTGTAATTTTTGGATGTGTGCCAAATATTGAGCATGCTTGTGCGGATCATGTTGGTCAGGATAAGCAAATGCACAGCAATGGAAGTGATGTGTTAAATATGCTTGTCTCAATTTCTTTAAAATAAATATAGATATAAGTATCTGTGAGTATCTCCAAAAAATAATAAATAAGTTTATTTACTTTGAGATCATACAGAGATGGAATTGTTTTCATATAAAGATTTTCTTCTGCTCTTAGAATTTCAACAGTTTCTAAGCCGATGGAAGGTAATGATACAATAGATGTTCCACTAACCACACTGAAAACAATTATATTGCCTTAAAATTAAAATATTAAAATCAACTACATACAAATATCAATTACAGTTCAAATATCTCTATGATTCCAGCGAAGCTAAGCTTGTGTAGATATTTCAGTTCAGAATTTCCTCTCAAACTCCTAACAATTATAAGAAAACATTGATTATTCATAAAATATATTTAATATTATTTATAATACTCACAGCTCAGAGAATCTTGATCCTTCAAATGCATATTCTTGAATTTCACTGATTTTGTTAAAATCTAAAATTCTTAAAATAAAATAAATTTATTAGTATATTTTAATATAATATGTTATAAATAATATTTTAACTTTAATAACTCACAGTTGATTCACATTTACTTTTATACTTCTGCTTTTGATCACTTCAATCTTATTGTTGTCGAAGTCTCTGTAACCATATAATATAAAATGAATTAAAGTCTGAATCAAAATATCTTCCTAACTTCAGATTTCAACTACACTAGCTTAATATAATATCAATACTTACAACACCTGTAAACTATTCTCCGGATTATACAGAAATGATAAGTCGGGTACAGATTTCAATCCGCTATAAATGATTCTTCTAAAGATCAAACAAATTTTGTTAATTATTTTATAAGTAAAAGTATAATATTTTAATATAATAAAAAATACACGAACATGGTGTGCAACTTGGCGAGAACTGTATTCAGAGATTTCAATGGCAAGTCTTCAAGATGCGGAGCGTTCCAAATATATCTGAAAGGAAATAGTAAACCATTTCAGTACTGAACATAAATATCTTGGCACTGAATAAATCTTCATTATTTAATTATGCTACATTTATATATAATAATAAAATTTGCAAGAATCTTTTTTGAATGGACTCTTAATACAAAGTCAAATAAATATTTTATAAAACATTATAACTCTATTTAAATGCCTGTTCATAGTACATATCGACGGGCTCCGCTAAGACGGCGATGAGTCGAAAAACACAACTTTACAGGACGGCCGAAAAACCGTTTTTTTAAGGTTTTTATTTAATATCTCTTTATTCAAATGTTATATCGTTTCACTGTTTTCGGAAAAACGTGCCCCATTGTGTTATCAACATACGAGTATTTTTTAAATATGTAATAATGCAATATTTAAAAGGGGGCAAGCTAAAAATTGTTCTTGTAGGGAAGATTTGCGGAGGGGAAGCGCACGGGAAGGCGATACACGGAGTTATCGCTGTCTTCAATGTCCTTCTTGAAATACTTGGAGATGATAAGTCACACACACACTACTATGCATCACACTCACACACTCTCATCCTAGCTCCCTCACACACACTACTACACCGACACGCACACACCCACAATATCTATTATACTACTATACCTACTACTACTACTAGCAGCTTCATTACCAGACACTCGCACCACTACCTTTACAATATTGCTTTATTATTACATTCTATTATATTATTTATATTACATATCAAATGGCAAAAATAAATATACACAAATACAACCGGTAAGTATTTAAATATCTCAAGTGACTAGGTTTCCCAACTGATATTATTTTAAGCATTCATTCCTTCACCACTTCACTGAATATGACCATACTCTATAGTGTTTATAGGAATTGCAGTTTTGTTTGAATATAATACAGATAACAAAATATAATGCTTTTTCTCAAAAAGCAATTCAAATAAAGACAAATGGTAAAGATATTCATTCATTCTGTTGAAAAAATGGTTTTATTAGTATACTTTTTCTCATACATTAATATTGAATCGCATGTGACATAATTTTATTAGCTCTTCCTATCAATTTATCATTATTAGTGTCTATCCTCGCTATAGCCGATATGATACCTGTAATACTCACTCAATAATACCAAGTATGCAGTTATAAAATCATTTACAATTAATAATTTGTATTTTTAATTAGTTCATACATTACATTTCGCATATACGTAAAATACTAAGGATATTTTTCATGATAATTATAAATCTCCTTCATCGAATTATTATATTATTTATGATTATCTAACTATGATTATAGTAACCAGTGGACGATTCCAAAAAATTTTAATCCTTTCGTTTCTCTACTATTTTTATGATATTGTCTTTAAATTCTAGATTACTTGCGTTACTGACCTTGTGTCGATAATTTTCCATTTTTTGTCATCGCTGCTATTTTTACGAGGTGCACTGATTGATATTAATGGGAAAATTTCCGCTATTCATTTTATAGAAGTCTTTAAAGTTTTCAAACCACACACTTAATTAACAAAATCACTATTCAATAGTGACTTCTCACAAATAAAACAAAATCAGCTATTATATTTAAAATTTTATTACCGTCGCGTCGTTTGATCTTATAGAAATACACAAAAAAATAAAGTTATGGCGTTGAAAGTCTAAAGAATACTGAAACTTTTTCAAAAATATCACACAATAATTATAAGAGTGAATAAGCCCTTGAAAAATATCAGGTACTTGAGGGTTTTTGGATTTTAAAAATCAATGAAAAAAAAAACCATGAAACAAATATCAGTTCAATTAAATATAAAAGTGTTTTTACCAAACCACTTGAACGATGTCCGAGGTATTAAGTAGTAGAATGAATGAATGTATGAATTCTAAGAATGGTTATTTAATTGAAATAATCAGTAAATGAAATAAATATTGATAATTTAAAATGACGATAGTATTTATTGTCATCCGCTTGTTTAGTTGCAGCTAATAATAAACTTCGAAGCCTCTGTGTGATTTATTGAAAAAAAAAACTGTTTCTACAAATTTTCAGCTTGTTATGTCAAAATACCCTATTTTAATAATAATAGAGAATAATAGTTATTTAATGAAAAAAAAAATGTTTTTAAACATCTCACATATGTGGGAACATATTTCGTGGCAAGTTTTTAAATAAAAATACAACCGGTATATTAGGATATTAGTAATATATTATGTTCACAATACAATAGCCATATGACTTGACCACTTCACTGAATAAGACCATAGGAACTCTATTCTTATAATACTCACTACTTTATATTATCGTATTTATTGGAATTGCAGTTTTGTTTGAATATAATACAAATAAAAGGGTATTTCATCATTCTGTTGATTTTGCTGATAAAAACACACCCCCAAGAACCACTTATAGTTTTTGGTTTCAAAAGTGTTGATAATCCACCAATATTATTACAAAGCAGGGAGTCTTTGTTTCGGCCACTTTTAAAAAAAATATTACTTTTTTTATTAAATATAATCACTAAAAAATATGTTTTTCGAAATAATAGTATCAAATTATTATTAAAAATGAAATTATTTTAGTAAAGTAGAGTTTAAACAAGTGATCGTGAATAATAAGAAGTATTGCGGCATCCCTGAAATGTTTGAATCTTTTTTGAAATGTGTAATTGTTGGTGAGTATTGTATGAGTATTATAAGGCAGGAAGAAAGGGACTGATAGTGATGGTGGTGGGGAGTCATAGCCGTGTCTTATTGGTTACTAATACACACATGATTGTTCACACGTATATGGTGTCGGTGTGCGCAATGAAGACTAAGCTACCTGAAGATATCGCCTACAGTGTTTAGCAAATGAACGACTAAGAAGGCGATGTCTCCGTTCGTATTACTCGAGCGTCAAATTTTTTCTCCCGTGGGCGATAACTCGAAACGTACCCCAAAAGAAAAACCTATCTTTCTCAATTTAAGCACTAGAATCGTGATTTTTTGTCAGAATATGCGCAATAATTAATTAAATAATAAAATGAGAAAAAGTTAAAAAGGTAATATCCCGAGTCATATTACTCTTAGTCGAGCCCGTCGATATATAAGTTTTGTTGATAAATGACCAAAAGTCAACCAATTTCAATAATGTTTTTTTAATGTATTGATGACAATAATTTAAAATTTAAATATTTTTGTGTATAAATAATATTGATGTGTCAAATAGTATATTTTCCCTGTAAAGAGTTCTGATGCCGCTAAGAAATTATTTATTAAAATTACATGATTTTCATTTCATTTGAACCCAATTAAAATTAATATATTTTTTTCTACATTTTTATCCTAGGTACAATGTAAAAGAGTCGCGATATTCAATGAACTTATATAATAATTATCTTATTGTTCGTGGAAACTTATCAAGCTGAATCAATTCCGGTTTTAGAAAAAAAGCTCACAGACAAATAACAAATTATCCATCCAAAGGAAAATAAAAAGGACGTCTCTGTCTCTAATTTTCAAACATCCCAAACAGATTTCGACTTAACAAAAAATACCAGAATTGTTTACTCACAGCGATCGTAAATCGGGTATTCCGTCGAAACAATCCTTATCGAACTCCCGCAAATCCTTTGCCTCTATAAATGCACTAGAAGGAAAAAATATAAAATAAATAAAAAATCGATATCATTGCGCTATAGGTTAGTGCGGTATTTCCGTTTAATAGTGTTTATCGACAGAGATTGATTTAAATTGAATAAAGTGACGGGACGAACATTCATAACCGGAGTCAAATAACAGTGCTAGGAAATTTCCTTCAATCACAATTGCTACAGAATTGTCGATAAAAATATATTTCAACAAATATTACACTTTCTTGAGAATCTCACTAGAAAATTCCAGTTGCTGAATAATTAATGATAATTGTTTCATATCAATTAAGACACGACACCCATTACAAAGATTAAGCAAGCCTTGAACTGGAGAAGCCAAATATTTTTTAGACCATTCTAACGAAGAAAAAATATAAAAATCCAGATGATCCCCCATTTTACCATACTTTTAATAAGTAAAGGCATTTTTTAATTATTATTTTGTAGTCTTAATTTTAATAAAAAAATTATTAGGTAATTTCACGGTTTAGTTTATCAATTAGCGGCAACCATATTTATTTCCACTAATAATAATAAGTCAATGATATTTTATAGTCATCCTAAATAAAAATAGATGAAGCTTACATATCATACAAGCTTTGTAATTAATAAATTATTTTTTATTAATATAATAACAATCAGGCTAAATTTTTTTGTTGAATAAGTGCAAAATCGAGATATGCCGTGATTTGCCACACCCCCAAAATTTTATGTTGTATATTATATCTGTATTTCCATTATTTCAGATTCGATTATTCTTCTACAAATAAAATAAAAAAGTTGTCTATTTTATTTTGTCCTTGGGTACCTATTTCAAAAATACATATGTAATAAATTGATCTAAAACGCGTTATTACCTACAGTTAGGTACTTTTCATTATTGGTCCTTTATAATAGAGTTGTGAAATATTATTATGATATCATTAAGTCAATCTAATTTTTACAATATTGTAAAATATGAAAATTTCCCTTCATATAGATTTTTTATTTATACTTACAGATCTTCGAAGTTATTTCCCTGGGTTTCTAGGAATTCCTTTGTTAGTTTTTCGATGTTCACCCTATGCAATGTCAGCTGATGATGTTGATAGTGATAATGACCACTTTGGGTTTGATCCAAATCATGTTTTATGTCCAGTGATGACAAACTATTATTGATTTCACATTCACTTCTATGACACACACCGAGAAGTATCCAAGTCGTCGAGCTGAAGATAGAAATATTGATAAAAATTTCACTCAAACAATTATTTTTCCTTAGTAAATATTTAATTCGAAACGAATACGTATGTATTTTTAATCAAATCAGTAAATTTATTATTAATTACATACAGATATTTACGTCCAAACGAGTTTGGGTATTTTTCCATGATTGGATAATTAATTATTTACGTTAAGTCTTAAAACTTATATTATTAATATACACTAATCAACATATTTATACATAAATACATATAGATATACGTTTACCGATATTATTAGTTGAACATATAAATAGTAAGAATACTTTAACTAAATTCATATCGTTACTCAATATATTAAATATAGAATCACTGTGAAGCGTAAATCTCAAGTTTATTAATGTATATTTCAATAATTTATTACTTATTGAAAAAGTGCGGTGTTGCCGAGAAGATTTTTTTAAACTTAATTATTTAAATATAAACTCTATTAGTAAAAGATGGGTATTTATTTACATATATACCAGATTATGATGATAATATACATTCATTAGTGAATTCTGCTTATATTGGATAAGATAACTATCGTAAGAGAATGTATATTGATTTTCAGTTAAAAGGAAAATAGAGATAAAAGAAGATTTATGTCCTACTCGTAATATGTATTATTACAAAAAACTGATATAATAATTATTTACTGGTTGATTTTTTATTGAGATTTTCAATAGTTAATAGTAAATGTTTCTTCTGGCGGTTTGCATTTTATTTATTTAAATATATTTAAAAAAAATATTGAATGTTTTGTTTCAAAAAGGAACCAATTTTAAAATTGGGCAACTGGCGTACTTTATGGCATTTTATTTAATCTTCTGTAAAAACAATGCGAGTGTTTCAAATTTGCAATTCTCAAATGTTTTAATTAATAATAGTGTAAAAAAATAGCAAAAAGTATCTCAATCGTTGTAAAGTAAAACAAAATACATTGAAATTAAATTTTCAATTGAGCCTGATGAAATATAAAATAACTTCACATGCGACTAGGTGAATAATACAGAAATTTAAATGATAAAAATGATGATTTAGCCCTTCGAAGTACGCGAATGGAATAAATATGTGAATATTTTGAGGTCATTTTAAATATAAATCACGGGTCATTCGTTCTATTGCATATTGATCTAAAAAATATTGATTTGACAGCGAATAGGTTTGGTATAATAAGACACCGGTTATATTTACACACACCGGGAATAAATATATGTCAGTCAAGCGTGATTTTTAAGTGAAATTCTTGTGCGAATTTTGAAAATTGCTTAAAATAAATTACTCAACACAAATACAGAAGGCAGATTTGTTTGGCCGGCTTGTCGTGCGGTCTATTGACAAATGTAATAATTTATTCGAGCCATTTCTGACACTGAAGAAGGCCTCAGAAGAACTCCAGCAATTAGCATCTCATTCACACGCTGTATGTCCCGTGATTATTTGTTTATTATGATCTTCAGACAGTCTCTTTTGCGAATTGCACACCTATTATTTATATATGCACGCAAAAATTAATTGGAACATATTCCACAATAGATTAGTGCGAGGGGGATTTTAAGGTGTCTCTTTGGGGTGCTTTAGAAGTTTAGACAAATTAAAGTAATGAATACTATAGATTTATTAAAGTCATATATTATAGAACCTACATAGTCTAAATGAGTTTAAGGTGCACTGTGAAAAATATAGTCAAAATGAAAAAATCTGCAACCGAATGAGACGTTTGTCAAATTATTAAAATCGATAATTTTAATAATTTTTGTATAAATATAATTCTTTTCTCTACATATATTATTTTTATATACGTAATTTAATCATGTTCAAGTTGAGAGCCACTGGTTTAGATCATAGGCTCTCAATATTTTTTTTCACATTTATTTTTTTAAACAATCGGTTGGAAAAATAACTATAGTTTAATAAACAAAATAATAAATGAATTTGAAAAAAAATATATACTTTTGTGCTGGAACGAACCAACTCCCAAAGGGATGGAGGCATTATATATTATTATTTACACAATTTTAATAAATTGTGTAAATAATAATATATAATAATAAATAATATATAATAATAATAATAACTATATAATAATAATATATATAATAATAACTAAAATCGTTAGCTTTGCTAATGCAAAGCTAACGATTTTAGTATATTCATAAGTTAAGTAAAGTCTTTATTAGGCTCACATTTTTTTATTGATATTATATTAAATATACAATAGTATGTATAATAGCAAGTCTATGGCTTATGTCAATAATTTTACTTAAATCTTATAGAAGAAAAATTCACAGCTTAATCTATGAAATTTAGCCATATTTATTCAAAGTGGTAATGGGGAAACTTTGGGGCTCATTTACCCTCATTTGTCATTATATACATAATCTTATACTGTATAAATCATAAATTTTACATTTTAATAAAATCATTGTATTTTTTTTCAAAATTATAATCTTGCTTGTTATTTAGGACGATCTTTTTATAGGTAGCTATTATTAAAAATGACGATATCAATATGAATTCATATTTGTCGATTTATATTGGCGGTAGAAATTAATATTCAGTTAAAAAATAACATTAACTCGCATACCAAACCGTTATTGAAAAAAAATGTATAAGAAAATGTGTTAAAAACTGCATTTTGTACTCATGAACTCATCGCGCATTGAACAAAAGAATATATTTAAAAAAAATCATGGTAAAATTGTTTACAGTGAATATTGATTTATATAATTTTGAAGATGATAAACATATTCGGAAATATTTATTATCTACCATCGTCGATTGGGCAATTCAGACAAACATATGCCGAATCCGAGAATATACTTTTAGTACCGACTAAAAAATGGGTCGAGATTTAGATGTGCCAAAATATTATTATTTTATTTTAACAACCAAGTTTCTTAGAACGCCGTTTACTTTATAACAAACAGTCTGTCATTCAGATTAAAATCATTCGAACAAAAAGTGAATTGGTACTAAAATAAAACGATATTAAGTGTTTTCAGTGGAAGAGGTGAATGGACACAGGACAAAAAAAAATATTAAAGGCGAATTCATTTAGGAATTTCACGCTGGAGATTTTCATGTATTTAATTATTAAAAATATTATGCTACTTACATTAAAACAAGTTGAATTTTCATGGTTTTTCAAACTCTTTTCATAGTCAATGTGTGACAATGTTGACTGCTGCCTCAGAACTGATGCGTTAATTGAACCGAGTGTATGTGTACGAGGAACCGCAGGGATAGTCAACCTTTTCAATACTAAAACACACCATAAATTTATTTTTAAATTTGACAACTAATAAATAACCAACTGTAGATAAGGCAACAATTTAAACTGCTTCAACAAGTACTTTTTCTTATTAATAATTTATTCACAAATTTTAAATAAACAAGTGATTTTTATGGAACTGATTTATAATTGAATAAAAAACACACATTATCATGAAACTGTTGAAAATATTAATCAAATTCATACGCTTTAAAAAAATAACCTTGCTAATATTAAATACTATAAATCCGATAATAAGAAGTGAGATTTCAAAATAATCCTACAAAATATAACAACACCAACAAATAAAATATTAAAATGATTATATTATTAAAATATAGAAAACAATCATTTCTCACTATTTATTAAAACCTAACCTCACGGAAAAAAATAATTTATTTATTTCGAATTATCAAACCTCCTTGAGTGAAGTTCAAATTTCTTTGTAAAAAAAAAAAATACAAACTTGAATAATTACAATTATTTTCATTAAATGTACTAATTTTATCAAACAAATCACACAATTTGTAGTGTAATTTTTTTAATAATTAATATTATATTTAAAAAAATGAGAACTCCTGACTCCTTATCGGTCGATGATAGAACATTTAATGTTTCTTTTGGTCATTTTGTAAAACACGCAATGGGGCAGTTTCCCTATTGAATTTGATTATGTTCTAATTGAAACAGAATTCCGGTTGCTAAATTAAAAAGTGTATCTTTTTGTACTGAATTGTTTATATTTACCATTATCTCCGCAACAAGTGTGTGTGTATTTGAAAGTTATTTTTCTGACCACAGATAAAAAGGTGTTAATGTGACACAAAATTCGCTATTTTTTTGCCATAGTTTTTATTACTAAATGCTGAAAAAAAACTCAATATTTTAACATTACAATTCAACCATCAAGTCATTTATTTACATACTATTTTAAGAACTGCCTCTTTAAACTATTAACATCAATAAAACACTTTACTATGCTGAAAAACAAACTTTATTATAAAAGCCTAAAAATAGTTAACAATTCAGTAAAAAGAAGCCATACAACGATTGAAAGAATCCTCAGCGTCTAGAGTCGGTCTGTGAGGAAGAAAAGCAGTTTTGTGAAATTCTGAAAGACTTTCTTTCAATATTGTTTGTGCAGATTCCTTATCAGTCAACCTCAAATGTCGACCCTCCTGAAAATGAAATAGTTTTACAATCTAACTAATAAAAGACGATAATCTCATCGGAAACCAAACAAGAGTGGACCTTTTCAAATATGTACACATTAAGATACGAGACAAAGAAATAAAGAGGCTCGTGACCCGATAAATACACCAGCGGTTTGTATGTAATAAATGTAATTAAATCTAAAAATACCTCGTATTTCATTTCACAGGAGAACACCTCCATACATTTGCTCTTGATAATACCCGGTGAGAATATTTCACCACAGGTATCGCACATTTTGTCCTCCCCTATTTTACCACCGCATTCAACTTGGTCACACCTGTAAGTGAATTGAATTAATGAATCTAAAATTCAGGTTAATGGACACACGTTGAAAACAAATTACCGAAATTACACGTGGACGCACACGTGCAATACAACAATAACAGAAATATATGCGGGCTTGGAAAAACCCACCCTTTTCTTTCAACTACAAAACTCAGTATCCGAAATTTCCCTTGATAAATCAGTATTGATCTAGGCTTAAATATTAGGATGAATTGTACAACATAGAAAAAAACCTTAATAAAGGAAACTTAATTAAAAGCCTTTCAAACCAATAAGAATGCCTTTAAATGAAATGTACACATATGTATAATCTGCATGAACATTATATTTTTATTTAATATTGCATTTACAGAATCGATGCCCCATGAATAAAATTTATAATCATATATGAAAATTTAATTAAGGCGTCACTTGTTTACGTACAAAAATGCATTTTCTTATTAAAATGGTTTTTATATACAACCCGATTGTATAAAATTACCGAATGTTTTGTAGCTTTAACTCAAACACTCAATTGAGAAAATGCACACCAATTAACGTTTATTTTACCTCATTGGCGTCATTTTAGACTCACTTTTTAAAATGTTATTGTATGTGGGTAATTTATTATAGGAAATATACATATTTGAATAATTGAGGCGCCTAGAACAATAACCACAAATACGTTAGGATGACCTTATATTAAAGTTGAAAAATTGATTGTAGCTTTTATAGATTATAGTGGTATTTTTTTAAAATATACAAATCTTCACTATTGATTTCATAAAAGAACTGAGATGTTCTAGAAATGATTATTCTAGAACCTGAGATGTATGAAGTTTATAATATTTACATATTATACACAGCCTTTATTAATACTTTTTAAATGAACTAAAAAAACAAAATTTAATGTAAACAAATGAGTATGCAATACAATCAGAAGCGAGTTTTTTAAAGTTAAAACATGAAACTAATATTGTCACTTTAGAAATAGATGCTTTACGCCATACTTTTGATGTTTGGTTTTACTAATCGATTACAAAAACTATGGTATGTAAAACTTTGAAATGTGTATTTTAGTTATCTATTCAAACTAATGGTCGTTATAAAAAGTTTGACAGGTTTCATAGTGTAGGATGGAGGACAAAGCGAGTCTAAAATAGGGGTTGGTTTGCTTAAGGAGGTGAAATATTGATTAAGGGTGTGTGCCGAATGGGGTAAAATGTTGTGCACGTATGATTTAACTTTGAATGTGTGTGTTGGGGTAAGTCCGAGTAAACAGTGTCCGTTTTCTATAGACACTGGGGGATGATGATAGGATGTTATTGGTGTCATTAGGTGCAGCCTCTCGTCATACTCTTGTAAGGGGTGACTCATTATGTCATTATTCCCACTTGACGAGAGGAAAAGTATTAGTAATCAGTCATACTTGACCTATTACATCATCTATCCTAATGAAAAAAAAAACAAATTAATTTCGTATAATTATTATGACAATAAAACAGATTTTCATCAGGGTGAAGTCAAAAATAAAAATTTATTTGATCGGTTATTACGACTGGAAGATCGGGAATAATAATGAAAATCCCGATGGATCATCTTGGTCGATCTTCACTCTGATTCTCTGAATTGTAAGATGAATACTGAAGCGATTATTAAATCGGGCAGTGCCGCTCTGTTGGTGACTATACCACAATTTTTTATCTTCAAAGGCAAGATTTTCAATAAATATAGAATAAATAATCGATGAAGTAGAACATGATCACATTTTTTTAAATTTATCAATTCCCTCATTTTTGTCGAATATAATAATAATATGCATGGGGTGTTTACAAGTATTGCGGTAATGGGTTGAAATCCCAGAATTTTCAATAAATATAAGAGAATAAATAATCGATGAAGTAGAACATGATCAGAAATTTATTAATTTTTAATCTATTAATTATAATTAGAACATGATCAGAATTCTATTAATGTTTAATCTATTAATTCCTTCATTTTTGTCGATTATAATAATAATATCCAAGGGGTGGTTACAATTATTGCGGAAATTCCCTCAAAAAATCAAAATTGTATGATGATAATATTAATAAAATCCCGATCAATCGTCTTGATGCAGGTGTATTCTGATTTCCTGGAGTGTAAGGTAAATGCTGCGGCAATTATTAACTCAAGCAGAGCAGTTCTGTCGGTAACATGTATTACTAGTAATAGTTATGATCTTCGATAGGTAATGAATTAACACGTTGTTTTGTCTAGAAAAGCTCCTCTGGGCATGTACAAATAAATAAACTGTGACTGGAAAATCGGGAATTACAATATTTAAAAACAATTAGATAGATCACCTTGATCCAGATCTAACTCCATGGATTATAAGGTGATTATTAAGGCATTATTCCGACACAGCCACCTTGTATACTGTAATGGTTAAACCGATAATTATTTTACAATTGTTGCAATTTTACTTTGAATTAATTTATATATTAATAAAAATTGATTTCATGGTTAAAACGTCATTACATTAGTAAAATATCAAACAGTTAATTTAGCTGTTACTGTCTTTACACGTATATCAGCCCTTTACGAAGTAAGTTTTATGGGGAAATTAGTCAAATTAACAAGTTTTATTTTGATTAGATCGTGAAACGAAAACATTTTTTTACAGCACCCGTCCGTTAAACTGTGACATATTTTTTTTATTATAAAGCACCCTTTGTAGGTATATTTAGTATATTCAAAATATTTTTATTGTTTGTTTGGGTTAATTAGTGTATATGGGGATTACCTAAAGACGGGTTGATCCTGAAGAGAGTCCACATCAGGCCAATCTTGCTGACAAGCTTCACATTGACAGTAAATCTGTACCTTGATCGCAATATCCTCCTTCTGCCGGATGTACTGTGTTGTCTGTCACTATTACTTACATTTCTAACACCATAACGAGGACCATAGTTATCTCCCAATGAACTACCAGACTGCACAGGCCTCAATGACTTTAATATCAAAGTACTCCCCTTGAAATATCTACAAAAATCTAATTATTAAGGTTTTTTATGTATCTAATTTACAAACCTTGCTAATGGGGAAATGCAATCATGGTTGAATAAAGAAGCAGTCGCGTATACAGCACAAGCAATCCCAGTTTCTTTAGGACCACCGCGAGGCTTCACTTCATGGGCATTGAATTCAAGCATTTGAATATTATATAACAGAATGGCGCAAATTTTCATTTCATCCTCAGACACTGTGAAGTATAAAAAATATAACAATTGTAATTTCGACTAGACAACAATCGTAAAAACGAGACAGTCGTCAAACAGCCTCGTTTATCGCCTCGAATTAAATAGATGAAAGTACTCACTATACAGTTCTTTCGTTTTAGATTTAGTGGAGAAGAAGTCAGCTTTCCTGAGGCATCTAGTCAGAAATACAGCCATTAGAACTCTCTTTATATAATCATCGTGAATCCTGAATGTTTCATGAGTGTTCAAACTGTATATTGTGGCGATTCTGCCGGATTCTGTAGTCCTGTCGAATATTCTAGCACTCTTATCTTCATCTTGGAAATTTTCATTGTAAATCTTGAGAGATTGTTCGAGACCAATCTGTGTCAGCATCCGCAAAGCTAAACTGCACAAAACGGACATCCCAGAACCTTAAAATTCACAAAAAATACACCTTTTCATATTGGCATCGAGTGCAATAAATAGACCAGAGATAAATCCCGCATCGTATGTACATAATCGACAACGAAGAATGTATGAATTATGACTAACCTATGAAAAGATCCATAAATTTACATTCATATTTGTGATATGTATTAGATGCTCGCTGTTTGCACTTTTCACTACAAAATGCTACACACGAACATTCTTCACATCCTATAGCCGCTTCTAGTCTGAAAAACAAGAATATTTATAAACATCCTAATCGAATTAAAACAAATATATTATTTATACTTTTCCAAGCAATGGTGGCAATAACTCCCGAAAAATTGAGATTTTAAGCAAGCAGCGTATGGTTTTTCTTCAAGAACCGTATCTCCAGGTTCGACACTTTTTCCGGCGATAACATAACGACCCTTAAAATGTTTCAATATAAATCACCCTCAAAAAATGTATATACATATGAAATAAACATCGTACTTGAACATCATCTACACCAATTTCAAGTGGAAATATATTTCCATCATTGCTATTTTTTTCAGATTTTTTTTGCGATACAAGCTTTTCTGAAATCATTACTTCATTGGTAATCAATACAAAATAATCTTATTATTTTAAATACCTTTAAATGCATCAGCGTTCTTAATAGAATTTAACTGCATATTAATGGTTTTCTTTAAGGTTTTATGGAATTCAGTCATTTTTCCTTTAATAATAATTATATTAAATATTAACCTTTTAAAATTCATAATATGTCAAATACACACCATTTTCTAGATACTTTAAGGCGCATTCTAAATCCCTAACAGCTAGTTCAGCTTTTCCTTGATCCATCAAGCAAATAGCTCTTAATTTTAAAGCTGCTGAAGGTTGAGATGATCTGATAACAGCTCTACAACAAAGGGCCATAATTTCTTTAACGTCTCCCCCATTTTTCAGAAGCATTTCAGCCTTTACAATATTCGCTATAGCTTCCCTCTCATCTTTCTTACGATAAACTTCAGTAACAGTCATCGTTTCCATTATTATCTTCCGCGTCTTCAAAAACAAAAATTATAATAAATAAAATTTGGTCATCAGTATCATAGACCAACCTCATTTCTCGATAACAGATTTTTGACATAGTTAAATCCTTTAAAAGTATTCGGAAAAACATCTTGAGTCCATTCTCTGATATCAGAACTGGCGACAATATTTTCTACGAGGCTATTAAAAAAACCTCTTTCGTCTTCTTGCAATGTTTTTTCATCACACAAAGCCGTCAATTTAGGATCTGGATCAGGTCCTAACATTTTTCTAAAAATTAATTAGAAGTTTATTTGGTAAAAAAATCAACACAGACATCTGTCGGTTTTCGACGGAACTTGGGATATATTTTTACCTTTCAACTTCACTACAATATTGAAATAATAATAGTATGGAGAGTTTTATATAAAATCAATTTGATACTTGCATTCATTATTAATTGAAGATTAAGAAATATATTAAAAGAGTGAATTTTATTTATAAATTTACCACACAAATAATTGATAGTTTAGGAGAGACCAGATGCTTCTGCTTCCAGACAAATCGTCTAAATTTAACTTAAAAACATTCCATGCTTGCGACTCTGTGTAGCCAGCCCAAAAAATATTTATCATAAAAGTCATCAAGAAAAATTATTTAATATTTTCAATTGTTACAGATTTACATTTATTACTTCTGTGGTACAATGGGGAAACTTTATAAATAATATATTCTACGCATTTTTTAAAATATTGTTCTGAACAAATTACTTAAAAGGAGTTTGAAAAAAATTAATGTGTCAGTTATTACGAGTAGGTATCCAATAGATATAAATTTATTGTTCGTAAAGATATTATTTTAATCCAAATTAAAAATAATATACTACAAGATTCACGGTTTATTTTTTGTACACATTTTAAAAGAGTCGACGAATTGCGTTCGTACTGTTAAATACCAATTGCATGCGTATTCAAATACTCGTAATAACAGATAAAGGGAAACGTCCATTAAAGTAATGTGTGTTTTTTTGGTGTGTTAAATTACAAAGCACCAATTATACTATCCGAAAATGTGACTACAGTCAGTTGTGATGTTATGATTGACGATGAACAAATGAAAGGAAACATGAAAATGAGGGAAGACCAGTCCCGCGTGGGTGAGAATCAGATTGGACGAGATATTAGTACATTATATTGCAAACAAGAGATAAGATATCCTCAGTTAAAAACGTACAACGCCTTGTTTGATTTGTCAGATAAAAATCACATCAAATATATGAATATACATTTGAGACAATGTTGAGAAAAAACAGCTATGTGCAGGCGATGGAAGATGGACTATTCGACGACTGGACACCGATGGAGATGGACGGAGAAAATCAAAGTGAATCAGGAAATATTGAAATACGAAATGAAGGAGATGGAGTAATGGAAACAGTTAGGTTAAGGCAAAGAGTTGGTAATATGGATCAAGTGGCTAGTGAAAGAAGAAGTATTATGGAAATGTTTAACATGGAACGAGGCTCCATGGGAGAAAACATAGAATATAAAGACCTATTAGTTAAAACCGAAGAAGAGGACAAAGAGATGCTAGCTATAAAACGACTTAGTGAAATTAACACCGAAGAAAATGAAGCAGTTACAGTTGATGAATACTCAAATACCAACAGTGTTACAATCCCAGTAATGGTTAACAGTGAGGAAAACAGTTTACCATTTCATGTAATATATACCGGAAGAAACAGTATCAGAAGAAGTAGAAGGTGAGTCAGATGATATATATTTTTTTATAAATACCTATCACCAAAACATTTCAGATCTCCTGAAAATTGTGGTATCAGGGCAAAAACATCACGAAGAGTCGTGTTTCGTAATGGAAATATTAATGTACCATTAATTGTCAACATACCAGCGAAGGCAAATAAATTCATGAAAGATATTGTGACAACCTTGGTTGGTAATTATTATTTTTAAAATGATAACAATGACAGTTTTCTATATTTGAATACTTCAGATTGACTGTAGATGGAGGTGGATCATTCTCATATGCACTTTGAGTCATTTTTTCGTATGGTTTGTTTTTGCATTGATGTTTTATTTATCAGCATATGTTAACGGAGATTTATCAGAAAATCCAGGACCGATTCTTTGCATTACAGATGGAAAAACATTTACTGGTATATTTGGATTTTCAGTAGAAACACAGGTGAATTTCATTAACAAACTAAATATTTCAAATTATAATGACATTGATTTATTTATGAAGGTATCAATCGGATATGGGGAAAAGTCTCCGACAGAAGAATGCCCCGAAGTAGCTTTTGTCATGGCAATGGAAGTAAGTGTATTCATTTCAACGACAATAGCAATTCTGTTAATAAAATATTATTTTTCAGATAATAGTGGGATATATTCTGCTTGGAATTATAGTTGGAATAACATTTGCAAAAAGTGTACGTCCTGAGAAAAATATAACAAGAATGGGTTTTAGCAAAAACGCAGTGGTAATGTAAAAAGTAATATATATAAAACAATATAAATTTTTCAATATTATGAAATCTTGTAGATTTGTATGCGTGATGGAAAAATGTGTTTGATTATCCGAGTTTGGGACTTTAAAGAAAACCATGTAATAGGAACAAATATTAAAGCCATGGTAGTTAAACATGTCGTAGCCGGGCCTATTATACAAAAAATGCAAATCACACCAGAACACCCTTTGATTCTTTGGCCTTCAACAGTCCAGCATGAAATAAATAATCAAAGTCCACTTTATGATTTATCAGCAAAAGATTTTGTGGACAAAAGGTAACTTCACATATTACTATTATGATCTTTTAGACATGTTCTTCATGTGGGTTTTTTTTACAGATTGGAGATAATTATTACAATAACAGGATCATCCAGGGCAACCGGACAAATGACACAAAGTCGGACCTCATATTTAAGTAAAGACATCTTGTGGGGTCAGCGATTTACAAATGTTTTAAGGTATTTTTAAACACAGTCAAAGCTCCGTATATGACCACCCAATATGGAACTTTGATTGTATATCTGACAAAATTCATACTATATGTATAAATTTCTTACATTCAGTTATGATGGTGAAGAAGGAAAATTTAAAGTGGATACTAAATTGTTGAACACAGTCCAGCCCATAGATGTACCCCTCTGCAGTGCGCAACTTCTCGATAAACTAGCAAGAGTTCAACCGGCATCGCCTGTGTCATCCATAGGAAGTCCCGGGTGGAGTTTTAAATTCAACCATGATACATCAATAAGCCCCAATGACGACATGCAACCGATAAATGAATGAAAGGATAGTGGTAAATATAAAAACATGAGTGTACGTGTTAATAAATATGAGAGTTTTTATTTTAACCATTTTAAACCTGCATTACTGATTTTTTCATCTTTTATATTAAAATCAACAAATACAAAACAACCAGATCTATTTGATATAAAACATTTATCTTCGCATGGCCATACATTAACTGTAGTTAAGGTATTATTGCTTTCATTATTGATACATTTCTCCACAGATGCGAGAGTATTGGTACCATCGAGTTCACCATCATGTTCTGTGAATATGTACAAACAATTCCCTGTAACAGACAACACCTCTATTAACAAACACGAAGCAATGAAACAATTGAGGCATTCAGTTCCTTAACCATAAACTCAACATTGACCTATTTCAGGAAAATTACTTTTTTGATATTATAAACTTTAATGTTGAAAAAAAATTTATAAATTTTAGATAATATATTACTATTTTATACAAAAACTGTCTATTTCATATTTTAAATAAAAGAACTGACATACAACAGAACCATCCTAATGATACAAACATGCCTTTTAAAATATCAAAAATACACAAAAAGTCTACAGAATGTTGCTATTTAAATAAACATATTTACCTGAATTACAAGCTGCTGCAATATTATTTGAACAAGCTTTCAATCTGTTCTCGCATATTGCAAATACATAACAAGAATGCTCTTTGTTGAATTTTGTATATACTTGCTCCAATTTGTGGTAAAATAAAGACAGTTTGACAACACAAAGGTGCTGGTATGTCTCAATTTCATTTTTCCCAAGTTGACCCATTCACCCTTTTTTTCATTCAAAACATACAAATACTCGGCAACAACATAGATTTCATCATTGTGAAAAGTAGCCACGGGCATTTGGCATGTTTCAGGTAAATCAGGCAATTTCATCCATTTATCATGCTGCATATCGTATTTAACAACACTCGAAAGTGTTTGTCTGAAAGGTCCAACTCCCGCAATCAAGTATAAGTAATTTTTATTAACCGTAACTCCGGCATGGCGTCTAGGTTCGTTAGGCACTTTATTTAGAATTTTCCATTTTTCTGTAAATATATCATATTGGAAGACATCTTTGTTCCAAACACTACGTCCTTTACCGATTTCACCACAGACTACAATAATGTTAAACTCATTCCATGATACAACATTGTATCCCCACCAATTATCACCGACAAGTTTTAGGTATTTGGTTACTTTTCCTTTGTCCACATCAACAGAGAATAAATAGGAATCATCATTAATTTTTCCCGCAATACACGGAACTTCAGGCTTGAGTCTCTCAGATACACCGACAGTAAGGTCGGTAACAGTCTTTTGAATTTCATCAGTGTAAATTGGTGATTTTTCATACTTATTTTCAATCTGACTCAAGATTCTTCTAAGTACTTCGGTTGCCAATTCACTTGACTGAATATAATCATGTTCCAACATTCTGCAAATGGTTGGCCCATCTAATTTATTATAATCCAAACAGCTCAATACTACGAACAAACCATTGTCTGTTTCAAACTTATTCAACCAATTGCAGCCAGTTTCAAACACATCATATTCGTTCTCAACATTTAAATATTTCTGTGATAAGTACCAATGCAGATGCTCTAGAGATTCTATGCATTCAATGTGCCGGCGAATTTCATTGAATTTGTAGAGAGCAAAACACATGCATTTACTTTTAAGATTTTTCAAGCTCATTTCATCTGCAAATAGCCAATAATAATACCAGTTTCGCACAGAAATCTTGGTAACTAAAATGTTTTCAATTTTCATTGCTAACTGTGGTATTTGAAAATAATGGGCAGCATTGAAGAATTTTGAAGCGGATGTTATATTTTCCTCAATAACGAATGCAAATTTATTTGTTATTCTATCATTTTCAAGATAGTCGATGATAAATTCCATTGCAGATGCACTTATCAGCTGAAAGAGTTAACAGTCGATACATTACTTTTTAAAAATATTATCTGAGTGTAAAGATTAATTTCTGAATGATTTATTGCAGAATTATTTGTTGATAAAAGTTATATCTACAAATACATTTAACATATTTGTATCTGTGTGCTCAGGTGATCTTTATATTATGTCTATATATGCTTCATTGAATAATATTTTCATAATAAGAAAATTGAATATTTCTATATTTAAATTGCATGAAAGCAATGCACAAAATGAGCTTCAAGAGCTGTGCTTAAAATTAGATGTTATATGAACGCCGTACATATGTTTACAGCTTTTGTTCAAAGCAATTTATTTAAGCTTTAATACGATTTTTAAGGATTTGATATAAGGAAATCATTTAAAAACCTGAATGTGTATCTCTTGTTGATGTTCTTCTTTGAATCCACCACCAAACATAGCTCTGAAATAAGGACATCCTTCTATTAATAAACTCCTATTGACGTTGAATCCTGTTCCTTCAGCCCACACGACGACATTGTCATGGTTGGTATTAACTTGACTGTTATTTATTAGAGATGGTTTATTCATGGTTTTGTCCTGTCCAGTGCAATAATCGCCAGTCTGTTCAAAGATCTGATCAATGTAGTCTATATTCTCTTCCTGAGTATCTCGTTCTTGTTCTTGTTCACTGTCATTGTCTGTAATTTGAATATTTTGTTTATTACAATAACGGTCTTCGTCTTTTCCGCACCGGTGCCTCTTCATGTCAACACTTCGAATGTGAGTATTGCCAGTATTTGCTGCTGCTTTTATTCACTATCAAAACAACACATTTTTATTACTTTTTCAATGTCAACCGATACGTCACGTCTTCCTATTTTCGACACTTCACATACCATACAACAGCGTATCTCAAATATTCGATATTAGTGTATCTTTAGGGCTGGTTTCTTCACACCATGATCTACGTAACTCTCAAGTCACTTGCTGTATTTTTGTGTAAACATTATACAAACCAATTGATTGCACAAAAATTAACCACTGAGAGAGCCAGGTAGTCTGTGTTTGAAGAAACCGGTCCCTAGTAAGCTATAAGCATCATTAGATATTCAAATTTGTTTCGTAATATAAGAAAAATGAAGTAAATTAATCCTACATAAGTTCATTGTATGTATATGTATTGTAAGTACCATTTCAATGCTATAATTACTAAATTATTCATTCGTAATAATGTAGGTTTATTAAAAACACTTTAGTTGAATAGACAGCCTATTTCAAAATAATCAAAGATCAACACAAAAAAGTTGGCTCATCAATTCTTTGCATAGAAAATCATAATAAAAAACCTTCGGATGAGATATTCATCAAATCGAAATGGTTTGGGAAACATTTATTTAGATAAAATGTAAGTTTTGTTTTTGAACTGTGATGTTAGCGTAGGTTGTTAGCATTTTTATCGTCTAATAAAAATTATTGTTTGCGCAATGACGTCTTTGATACACTGGCAACATTAAAGACGTAAACAATATCGTTTGCACGTGTGAACTGAACTGTCAGCTGTCATTATAGAGAATGTCTGGTGATACTGAATCTGAGGAGTCTGATAGAGTAAATATATCCGTTTATATATCTTACACTAACAAATATGTTTTTATTGTATTGATTAGACGATTTCTTATCAATTTCCTTGTATTGTCTCGCTCTGATTGAATTTTATGGGAGGACATGTTCAAGGTTCCACATTTAAATTTATGATTAGTACACAAATTGATTAATAACAAACATATCGTATAGTATTTACGATATTCTGTAATTAATAATTTAAATAGAAATCAAACGTATGAAATATAAAAATGTCATGGTTCAGATTATTAGGTTATATGTATTAAATTTTACTTTTTTAACAATAAGTTTTTGGATTTACATAAGTTTTTGGATTTTGGTGAAATGTATTTTTCTCTAGTCATATTCAAAGTCACTTTGCTAAGTAATTTTTTGATTGACTGTTTATTATTTTTCAGCTTAGAATAAGAGAGGAATTATCCAACATGAGTTTTGAAGAGTTACAAAATCTCAAAGAAAAACTCGGTGCCAAAGTATATAATGAAGCTGTATTTGGAACTACTTTGAAAAGAAAAAGACATGACAAAGCAAGTTTGAAAAGGGAAAATAAAAATAGGCCTAGAGAAATATCCTCCAAAAAACCTGTACCAATGATAAGCAATTCTTTGCCAACTACAATAGCAGAATCAACTTCGAGAGATCCAAGGTTTCTTATAAATTCAAATATATCCAATCTTATAAATTCAAAATTCAGTCAATTTGATATTATTATAAAACAATTACTTTTTCACAGATTTGACTCACTTTGCGGTACATATAATCCAAAAGCTTTCAGAAGAAGCTTTAATTTCTTAAGTAACATAAGAGAAAAAGAATTAACTGAGTTGAAAAATGAATTAAATGATACTGTCGATGAAGATCGTATTTCAAAAATAAAATATTTAATACAACGGTTAGAAAACCAAAATAGGGAAGAAGAGAAACACAGAAAATTAGACAGTGCAAAACAAAAGGAATATTCAGAAGGTAGTCAGTCAGATGATATATATTTTTTTATAAATACCTATCACCAAAACATTTCAGATCTCCTGAAAATTGTGGTATCAGGGCAAAAACATCACGAAGAGTCGTGTTTCGTAATGGAAATATTAATGTACCATTAATTGTCAACATACCAGCGAAGGCAAATAAATTCATGAAAGATATTGTGACAACCTTGGTTGGTAATTATTATTTTTAAAATGATAACAATGACAGTTTTCTATATTTGAATACTTCAGATTGACTGTAGATGGAGGTGGATCATTCTCATATGCACTTTGAGTCATTTTTTCGTATGGTTTGTTTTTGCATTGATGTTTTATTTATCAGCATATGTTAACGGAGATTTATCAGAAAATCCAGGACCGATTCTTTGCATTACAGATGGAAAAACATTTACTGGTATATTTGGATTTTCAGTAGAAACACAGGTGAATTTCATTAACAAACTAAATATTTCAAATTATAATGACATTGATTTATTTATGAAGGTATCAATCGGATATGGGGAAAAGTCTCCGACAGAAGAATGCCCCGAAGTAGCTTTTGTCATGGCAATGGAAGTAAGTGTATTCATTTCAACGACAATAGCAATTCTGTTAATAAAATATTATTTTTCAGATAATAGTGGGATATATTCTGCTTGGAATTATAGTTGGAATAACATTTGCAAAAAGTGTACGTCCTGAGAAAAATATAACAAGAATGGGTTTTAGCAAAAACGCAGTGGTAATGTAAAAAGTAATATATATAAAACAATATAAATTTTTCAATATTATGAAATCTTGTAGATTTGTATGCGTGATGGAAAAATGTGTTTGATTATCCGAGTTTGGGACTTTAAAGAAAACCATGTAATAGGAACAAATATTAAAGCCATGGTAGTTAAACATGTCGTAGCCGGGCCTATTATACAAAAAATGCAAATCACACCAGAACACCCTTTGATTCTTTGGCCTTCAACAGTCCAGCATGAAATAAATAATCAAAGTCCACTTTATGATTTATCAGCAAAAGATTTTGTGGACAAAAGGTAACTTCACATATTACTATTATGATCTTTTAGACATGTTCTTCATGTGGGTTTTTTTTACAGATTGGAGATAATTATTACAATAACAGGATCATCCAGGGCAACCGGACAAATGACACAAAGTCGGACCTCATATTTAAGTAAAGACATCTTGTGGGGTCAGCGATTTACAAATGTTTTAAGGTATTTTTAAACACAGTCAAAGCTCCGTATATGACCACCCAATATGGAACTTTGATTGTATATCTGACAAAATTCATACTATATGTATAAATTTCTTACATTCAGTTATGATGGTGAAGAAGGAAAATTTAAAGTGGATACTAAATTGTTGAACACAGTCCAGCCCATAGATGTACCCCTCTGCAGTGCGCAACTTCTCGATAAACTAGCAAGAGTTCAACCGGCATCGCCTGTGTCATCCATAGGAAGTCCCGGGTGGAGTTTTAAATTCAACCATGATACATCAATAAGCCCCAATGACGACATGCAACCGATAAATGAATGAAAGGATAGTGGTAAATATAAAAACATGAGTGTACGTGTTAATAAATATGAGAGTTTTTATTTTAACCATTTTAAACCTGCATTACTGATTTTTTCATCTTTTATATTAAAATCAACAAATACAAAACAACCAGATCTATTTGATATAAAACATTTATCTTCGCATGGCCATACATTAACTGTAGTTAAGGTATTATTGCTTTCATTATTGATACATTTCTCCACAGATGCGAGAGTATTGGTACCATCGAGTTCACCATCATGTTCTGTGAATATGTACAAACAATTCCCTGTAACAGACAACACCTCTATTAACAAACACGAAGCAATGAAACAATTGAGGCATTCAGTTCCTTAACCATAAACTCAACATTGACCTATTTCAGGAAAATTACTTTTTTGATATTATAAACTTTAATGTTGAAAAAAAATTTATAAATTTTAGATAATATATTACTATTTTATACAAAAACTGTCTATTTCATATTTTAAATAAAAGAACTGACATACAACAGAACCATCCTAATGATACAAACATGCCTTTTAAAATATCAAAAATACACAAAAAGTCTACAGAATGTTGCTATTTAAATAAACATATTTACCTGAATTACAAGCTGCTGCAATATTATTTGAACAAGCTTTCAATCTGTTCTCGCATATTGCAAATACATAACAAGAATGCTCTTTGTTGAATTTTGTAATATACTTGCTCCAATTTGTGGTAAAATAAAGACAGTTTGACAACACAAAGGTGCTGGTATGTCTCAATTTCATTTTTCCCAAGTTGACCCATTCACCCTTTTTTTCATTCAAAACATACAAATACTCGGCGACAACATAGATTTCATCATTGTGAAAAGTAGCCACGGGCATTTGGCATGTTTCAGGTAAATCAGGCAATTTCATCCATTTATCATGCTGCATATCGTATTTAACAACACTCGAAAGTGTTTGTCTGAAAGGTCCAACTCCCGCAATCAAGTATAAGTAATTTTTATTAACCGTAACTCCGGCATGGCGTCTAGGTTCGTTAGGCACTTTATTTAAAATTTTCCATTTTTCTGTAAATATATCATATTGGAAGACATCTTTGTTCCAAACACTACGTCCTTTACCGATTTCACCACAGACTACAATAATGTTAAACTCATTCCATGATACAACATTGTATCCCCACCAATTATCACCGACAAGTTTTAGGTATTTGGTTACTTTTCCTTTGTCCACATCAACAGAGAATAAATAGGAATCATCATTAATTTTTCCCGCAATACACGGAACTTCAGGCTTGAGTCTCTCAGATACACCGACAGTAAAGTCGGTAACAGTCTTTTGAATTTCATCAGTGTAAATTGGTGATTTTTCATACTTATTTTCAATCTGACTCAAGATTCTTCTAAGTACTTCGGTTGCCAATTCACTTGACTGAATATAATCATGTTCCAACATTCTGCAAATGGTTGGCCCATCTAATTTATTATAATCCAAACAGCTCAATACTACGAACAAACCATTGTCTGTTTCAAACTTATTCAACCAATTGCAGCCAGTTTCAAACACATCATATTCGTTCTCAACATTTAAATATTTCTGTGATAAGTACCAATGCAGATGCTCTAGAGATTCTATGCATTCAATGTGCCGGCGAATTTCATTGAATTTGTAGAGAGCAAAACACATGCATTTACTTTTAAGATTTTTCAAGCTCATTTCATCTGCAAATAGCCAATAATAATACCAGTTTCGCACAGAAATCTTGGTAACTAAAATGTTTTCAATTTTCATTGCTAACTGTGGTATTTGAAAATAATGGGCAGCATTGAAGAATTTTGAAGCGGATGTTATATTTTCCTCAATAACGAATGCAAATTTATTTGTTATTCTATCATTTTCAAGATAGTCGATGATAAATTCCATTGCAGATGCACTTATCAGCTGAAAGAGTTAACAGTCGATACATTACTTTTTAAAAATATTATCTGAGTGTAAAGATTAATTTCTGAATGATTTATTGCAGAATTATTTGTTGATAAAAGTTATATCTACAAATACATTTAACATATTTGTATCTGTGTGCTCAGGTGATCTTTATATTATGTCTATATATGCTTCATTGAATAATATTTTCATAATAAGAAAATTGAATATTTCTATATTTAAATTGCATGAAAGCAATGCACAAAATGAGCTTCAAGAGCTGTGCTTAAAATTAGATGTTATATGAACGCCGTACATATGTTTACAGCTTTTGTTCAAAGCAATTTATTTAAGCTTTAATACGATTTTTAAGGATTTGATATAAGGAAATCATTTAAAAACCTGAATGTGTATCTCTTGTTGATGTTCTTCTTTGAATCCACCACCAAACATAGCTCTGAAATAAGGACATCCTTCTATTAATAAACTCCTATTGACGTTGAATCCTGTTCCTTCAGCCCACACGACGACATTGTCATGGTTGGTATTAACTTGACTGTTATTTATTAGAGATGGTTTATTCATGGTTTTGTCCTGTCCAGTGCAATAATCGCCAGTCTGTTCAAAGATCTGATCAATGTAGTCTATATTCTCTTCCTGAGTATCTCGTTCTTGTTCTTGTTCACTGTCATTGTCTGTAATTTGAATATTTTGTTTATTACAATAACGGTCTTCGTCTTTTCCGCACCGGTGCCTCTTCATGTCAACACTTCGAATGTGAGTATTGCCAGTATTTGCTGCTGCTTTTATTCACTATCAAAACAACACATTTTTATTACTTTTTCAATGTCAACCGATACGTCACGTCTTCCTATTTTCGACACTTCACATACCATACAACAGCGTATCTCAAATATTCGATATTAGTGTATCTTTAGGGCTGGTTTCTTCACACCATGATCTACGTAACTCTCAAGTCACTTGCTGTATTTTTGTGTAAACATTATACAAACCAATTGATTGCACAAAAATTAACCACTGAGAGAGCCAGGTAGTCTGTGTTTGAAGAAACCGGTCCCTAGTAAGCTATAAGCATCATTAGATATTCAAATTTGTTTCGTAATATAAGAAAAATGAAGTAAATTAATCCTACATAAGTTCATTGTATGTATATGTATTGTAAGTACCATTTCAATGCTATAATTACTAAATTATTCATTCGTAATAATGTAGGTTTATTAAAAACACTTTAGTTGAATAGACAGCCTATTTCAAAATAATCAAAGATCAACACAAAAAAGTTGGCTCATCAATTCTTTGCATAGAAAATCATAATAAAAAACCTTCGGATGAGATATTCATCAAATCGAAATGGTTTGGGAAACATTTATTTAGATAAAATGTAAGTTTTGTTTTTGAACTGTGATGTTAGCGTAGGTTGTTAGCATTTTTATCGTCTAATAAAAATTATTGTTTGCGCAATGACGTCTTTGATACACTGGCAACATTAAAGACGTAAACAATATCGTTTGCACGTGTGAACTGAACTGTCAGCTGTCATTATAGAGAATGTCTGGTGATACTGAATCTGAGGAGTCTGATAGAGTAAATATATCCGTTTATATATCTTACACTAACAAATATGTTTTTATTGTATTGATTAGACGATTTCTTATCAATTTCCTTGTATTGTCTCGCTCTGATTGAATTTTATGGGAGGACATGTTCAAGGTTCCACATTTAAATTTATGATTAGTACACAAATTGATTAATAACAAACATATCGTATAGTATTTACGATATTCTGTAATTAATAATTTAAATAGAAATCAAACGTATGAAATATAAAAATGTCATGGTTCAGATTATTAGGTTATATGTATTAAATTTTACTTTTTTAACAATAAGTTTTTGGATTTACATAAGTTTTTGGATTTTGGTGAAATGTATTTTTCTCTAGTCATATTCAAAGTCACTTTGCTAAGTAATTTTTTGATTGACTGTTTATTATTTTTCAGCTTAGAATAAGAGAGGAATTATCCAACATGAGTTTTGAAGAGTTACAAAATCTCAAAGAAAAACTCGGTGCCAAAGTATATAATGAAGCTGTATTTGGAACTACTTTGAAAAGAAAAAGACATGACAAAGCAAGTTTGAAAAGGGAAAATAAAAATAGGCCTAGAGAAATATCCTCCAAAAAACCTGTACCAATGATAAGCAATTCTTTGCCAACTACAATAGCAGAATCAACTTCGAGAGATCCAAGGTTTCTTATAAATTCAAATATATCCAATCTTATAAATTCAAAATTCAGTCAATTTGATATTATTATAAAACAATTACTTTTTCACAGATTTGACTCACTTTGCGGTACATATAATCCAAAAGCTTTCAGAAGAAGCTTTAATTTCTTAAGTAACATAAGAGAAAAAGAATTAACTGAGTTGAAAAATGAATTAAATGATACTGTCGATGAAGATCGTATTTCAAAAATAAAATATTTAATACAACGGTTAGAAAACCAAAATAGGGAAGAAGAGAAACACAGAAAATTAGACAGTGCAAAACAAAAGGAATATTCAGAAAAAGTCAAAATGATGAAAGAAGGAAAAACACCATTCTATGTCAAGAAATGTAGGTTTATCATAGAAATCTTTGTTTTATCCTATAATGAAATTAATATTTTACTTTCAGCCGACAAAAAAGTAATGAATCTAGTAGAAAAGTTTGAAGATTTGAAGAAAACTGGACAAATAGGAAAACATATTACTAAACACAGGAAGAAGAATACACAAAAAGCTAGAAAGCATGTAAAATTTGATTAAAAAGTATTGTTTGACTAAATTTTTTTATAATAATAAAACTGTTTGTCCGGTTTTTATGCTTTATTTAATTATTTTATTTGTGCTTAATGAAAATGTTTGTGATTTTCTAACAGATATTAAATTTTATGAAGTTTGATTGAAAATAATTTACAATCCAAAAAGCTTCTTTACTTCATCCACAACTTTCCCTGAATAACGTGTTGTTGTTAAAAGAAGTTTGTTCACAACAGACATGGGTTGTACACTATCGCTATCTTCGCATTTAATCTTCCATGGCTCGTCAACAAAGTACATATGCAAAGAAGTGAAACCATAATTCTTAACCCAGTCTTGTAAACATGCAGGAGCAGTTGGAATACTGATCTATAATTTAAATATAGGATGGATCATTGTGAATTTATAATATAGAAATTTAGTTCAAACCTCAACGGCACGTCCTGAATCACCGTGTTCAAACCACTTTCTTTCATATTTATCTTCAGGTGATTTTCCAATTATTTGCCATCCTATGCCTAAAACTTTGCCATCTTTTACCAGAGGGAAGTACGGGAAGATACTGTGGCAGTCAGTTTCAGGTGTCATGTTGTAATAGTAATGTGTTCCTAAAATTATGAACAAATTAAAATACATATAATAAATATAAAATAAAATAAATTACCCATTGTTGGGATACAATTTTGTTTCTTGAAAAGAGTTTGTGTAGCTAATTCGGATTCTGTAGTTGGTATTTGCATAAAGTTTGCTCCATTTTGCACCCATAAACCCTCAATGGTATTCCTCAGCTCTCCAGTACGGCCTCCGCGTTTCAATGTATCTATAAATCATTGCATTGAAACAAATGTCAAAAAAATGAAATATTTATTGTATACCCGGAGACGTGATGTAGTAAGTTGAGGTCCAATAGTCTTCACCCAAAATGGTCTTCATAATCATTTTTGTAGCAGCATCATAAGGCAAACTCTTCAAATCGTTGAATGGAATCTTAGAGCACAAATAGTATAATTTAGTACATACTCGGAATCATTGAATATATTATTATTTTTTTAATTACCGCAATTTGAAGTCCAGCAATGCTTCCAGCATTATCGTAAAGAGGACACACTCTCGGGTCATTCTGCAAACAGAGCATGCAAACATCTAAAGAATGGTCCTGAGTTCTTGGCACTTCAAAATATCCTTTCTCTGTGGCAGCATCCTTTGTTTTAGGTATATTGTAATAATTCTCCTTGTCCTTAAGTGCTCCCGACCATGCATGTTTAACTAAAATATAGAAGTCAATTGGTAATTGCTATTCATATAAACCAATATATGTACATAATTATTGAAAAATTACCTCTATAACCATTAAGCTCGATCCCTGCAAATAAAAAAGCAACAGATTAATCTCCTGCTATGTGGATAAGTTAATTCTTAGAAACGATCACAAATTCAAAATTAATTGTTTGATTAAGAATGTAGTTTAATTATTTTATAGATCTATGATGGCATGTGAAGGTGATCATCTAAGTTATCATTGTAAGTTGCGCAAATTATGTGTAGTTACTTAGCTAATAATAATTATAAAAAAAAATGTTTTGGTACATGTACATACACATGCTCTTTTTTATATCTATTTTAAATGTCTAATTAGTAAGATTTGGATGTCACTCTAATGTCAAAATTTTAATGTGTTTTACACTGATTATGTTTTTTGCGGCATTAAATAAAGACTTCAACAATTTTTCATAAAGATGTCTCTAATTTGTTAATCAGATTGTGAAAGAGTACATTTTTAATCTGTTA